>JAHWFO010003282.1:149795-222495 GCA_023313115.1 Rhysida immarginata
CAGGCAACACCTCCTAAGGCGCATTCGGCATCGCACAGAAAGTGCAGGGTTGTGACGTAGGCCTGTTTAGTCTGTGTAAAAAAAATAACGTGCTGCTTTCCGCAGATTTTTCACCCATGATGAACGCAAATCCTGCATGATCGAATTTTATGGAGGAAAAAAATATTTTTAAATGCCAAGAATTAAACCGAGTTAAACCGATTTACACATTGTTGCCCGTGTCGTCGTTGTGCTCGTGAGTAAACTGCAGAGTCTGCACGAAGTTTTTCCCTGTGTGTTTTGTGCACCATAGAAAGTCTGCAGTGAACAGAACCAACACCTCCTAGAAAGAAAGCCAAACAACTGAAACGTCATGCATTGTTACATCATCATGGCTGTGGTCAAAAAACCTCACCAGTAAGAGAATGATGACGTAATTTCTGACTGGGCTAACCGTCTTTTTCTCGGTGAGGATGGTTAGACTAATTGATTAGGCATAGCAGCGCTAACTGGCGTTTTTAACCGCGTTAAAATTACGTCACAGTTTTCTCACTGGGATTTCTGACCGACCAAGTGCTAACTCTTCTCACCGGTGAGAGTTTTTGACCTCACCTCATATTGTTAATCGTATTTCTACCAATAATAAGCCGATGTAACAATGCATGAAGTTTCAGTTGTTTGACTTTCTTTCTAGGAGGTGTTGGCACAGGCGAAGCCGACCAACACCAATGACGTTGATTAAAGATACAGTACCCTATCAAAAGTCATGGGACACCATAACTTTAATAGAAACACTCAAAAATATACATATTTTAGTATCTTGTTGGTCCAACTTTTGCTGCTATCACAGCTTCTACTCTCTGGGGCATACTGTCCACAAGTTTTTGATACGTTTCAACAGGTAATTTTCGCCATTCTGCCATAAGTGTCTTGGACAGTTCGGTCACGGATTTCGGGCGTTCCGCACAAGCGCGCAATCGACGTTCCAACACGTCCCACAGTTGTTCGATGGGGTTCAGATCGGGGCTTTGGGCAGGCCAGTCAAGTTCTCGAACCCCCTTTTCATCAAACCATGTGCCTACAGCCCTTGCTTTATGGCAAGGTGCGTTATCGTGCTGAAACAGAAAAGGGCCATTGCCAAAGTGCTGCCAGAGAGATGGGAGTGCTGCGTTGTCCATAATGTCTTAGTAACGCTCTGCGTTTAGATGTCCGTCCACAGATACGATTGCACCCAACACATACCATGAAAAGCACCCCCACACCACCACCGACCCTCGGCCTAACTTCACCGTGGGCATAACACAGCTTGGCAGATAACGTTCCCCGGGCGTTCGCCATATCCAAACCCGTCCATCTGATTGCCAGATGGTGTAGCGGGACTCATCACTCCATTCAACCATTCGCCATTGATCCAGAGTCCAATGTCGTCACTCTTTGCACCATTGCAATCTCCTCGCTGCGTTGCTGGTGCTGATGTGAGGTTTGTGGGCTGCTGCTCTGCCATAAAAACCCATAAAACCCATTACATGCAGTTCCCTGCGAACAGTCAGGGTACTCACAGTTGTTCCCGTCGACTCTATTAACGATCTTGTCAGTCCTCAAGCGATGTGTGACGGTTTGCACCGACCACTTTACGAAGAGCCCTTTGGTCTGTGGCCGACATGATCTTGGGTCTTTCGGTCCTATGCGGAACACTTGTGGTGCCTTTCTCTTTCCATACACGGATGACGTTGTGAACGGTCGATTTCGAGATGTTTAGGAGGGTTGACGTCTCTAACAGTTTTGCCTGTGAGATGGCACCCAACAATTGGGAAGTCTGAAAGCTCTTTTCTTTCAGATATTCTTACAGCATTCACGCAAGCATCATCTCATAATAGCTTACTCTGTTATGTAGTGCTGGGAAGAATGCCAACAGTGAAACTGCAAAGGAATGTGTCATTTTCATTCAAATCAGGGCTGTCCCATGACTTTTGATAGGATAGCGTAGACTCCGAAACCAGCCCCAATACTTGAAGCAAACTGGGAAGCTCCGCCGCCCAGAACCGTCATGGCTGAAAGTGAGTGAAGATGATGCAAACCCCATGGCTAAACATGAGGGTAGCTGATTAATAATTCTTTCACACGCCGATCACAGAGTGATAAGTTTATCTTTTCGTTACCTTTGTACTTGAAATATTTTATTATATTTTATATACCATTTTTCGATCATGGTTTCAATTTCAATTTACACTGTTTTGCAATGAAATTACCCCACCACCAACAATCATCCATATTTAGTGGGGGGGGGGGGAGGTTCGTCTACCTCCGACTTGTAAACGATTTGATGCATGCTCACGGGACATGACCATTTGGATTGAGATACAGGGTGTCCGGGGGCCTGTATAAGCTCATCAGTTGACACCTGTGCGAGACATTCCATGCAGTAGGCAGGAAGAAACTCCTCGTGAACGTACAGTACTGTAATCCGCACAACGTCTCAATGCCGCGACGAAGACAACGACAACCGTTCAGGCAATTAACGGACTTTGAACGAGGTCGGATTATTGGCCTCTCCGAGGCTGGATGATCAACCAGACGGATTGCTGTCCATGTGTCGCAGGACGCACGGACGGTAGGCCGATGTTGGAGGCAATGGCGAGAGGAAGGCTCTGGGGCCCGCAGGACGCACGGACGGTAGGCCGATGTAGGAGGTAATGCCAGAAGACCAGGCAACTCGGAGAAGCACGTCAGCTCGTACTGATAGGCGGATACTGCGAACAGGGCTAGCGGACAGAACCATCACCCTGCGGCAATTGCGCGACAACATCACTATTCCCGGGACTGCTCCAGTGTCAATTGTGACAATAGCACGCCGGTTACACGCCGCGACAACGTCTACCAGGCGTCCATTGTTGTGTCTTCCTTTGACACCTGAGCACCGCGCGATACGCTGTAATGGTGTCATGAACGAGTGGGCTGGCGAATGGAATGGCACCCGGTAATCTTCAGCGACGAATCCCGCTTTTGTTGGGCACCGACGACAGACGTGGACGCGTGTAGCGCAGACCATTGGAACGTGCCAATGAACAATGCATCCGGTATCACCATCGTGGACCAACACCCGGGATCATGGTCTGGGTTGCCATCGGCTGCGATACCAGAACGCCTTCAGTCACCATCCAAGGCACACTAACAGCAGCACGGTGCGTCACAGATATTCTGCAGCCCGTATTACTGCCCTTTCTGCACATCATACCCGGCGCAGTCTTTCAGCAGGATAACGCAGACAGCACACGGCAAACATGAGCATGGCATGTCTCATGATGGCAACTGCCTGCCATGGCCCGCGAGGTCCCCAGACCTATCGCCAATTGAGCACGTGTGGGACTGGTGGGACGTCATTTACGATCACCCTGCAATCTCCATGAACTGACATAGAAGGTTCACCAGGCCTGGGCAGACGTACCCCAAGATGACATTCGCCATCTGTATGATCACCTACACCTGCGGCTGGAACAATGCATTGCTGCTAGAGGTGGTGCCACAACCTACTGATGCCGCTTTCCGTTGGGACTCCCTGTACAAACGAGTGCACGTCTTGGCTCCATAACGTAATAAAGGTGTGTTCAGATGTATTTCTTGCTGTATATCTACTTTTGGCTCATTCGGATAACTCCTTGCGGGTGGGGCAATTTCATTGCAAAGCAGTGTAGTTTCGATTAATTTCAATTTCGTTTCAATCATCTTTCAGTTACGTATTTTCATTTCAGTTACGTATTTTCGATTTTCATTTGTGGAAAATGATTCTTGGTCCTTTTTCTTGTCTGTTTGTACAGTTGTACGCAGAACAACTTTGAATTAATTATTCGTCAGGCCCAAAATCGTCAAAAACAAAGCAGCCAGACAGCTAACTACTCCACAGCTCACTCCTGCCCAGACTATCATGGCTTCAATTTGCTTCACTTTGGTGGCGTGTTAACAATAGGATTCGGAGTCTATCTTTAATATACTTCATTGACCAACACCACCTGGACACAAGGCCTGATAACGGAAACGTCATACATTGTTACATCATCACTAGTCGACTCGTAGCCCACGTGAAAGACAGGCCTTGGCGCGGAAAAGTCACCTGACCATGTTAGTCCAAGTAACAATCCAATCTTCATTGTTTCCAACAAACGAAAAATTGCTGATTGTTAAAATCCAAGATGGAAACAATGAAGGTTACATTGTTATTCGGACTATGATGATCAGGTGACTTTTCCGCGCCAGGGCCTGTCTTTCTCGTGGATTACGTATCGACTGTAGCCGTAACCACCGAGACAGAAGGCCTCTGCGATGAAAAGTATACATTGTTACATCATCATAGTTAGGGCAAATTTATGACTTATTATTGGTAGAAATACGAATAACAATGCCCTATTTATGATGATGTAACAATGTATTACATTTCAGCGCAGAGGCTTTCTCTCTCGATGGTAACGCTGTAGCCTACGAAAAAGACAGGCCGGGGCACTAAAAGTCACATAAACAAAGTAGATCAAGCAACAATCCAACTTCATTGTTTCCATCTTGGATTTCAACAATCAGTGTTTTTTTCGTTTGTTGGAAACAATGAAGATTGGATTGTTGCTAGATCTACTTTGGTCATGTGACTTTTAAGTGCCCCGGCCTTTCTTTCTAGTTGGCTTTGTATTCGGTTCAAAAAATAAAATGGGGTTCAGACTTTTGTATTCACCCTGTATAGTGCCTTATCGCGTGTTGTTAAAATCATCGCTTTCGTTGACTTTTGCGACGAGTGTTGTAGTCAACGGTAGTGCTATTTAATAACACGACTATGCCTAAACAGTCATCAGCAAAACAAATATGGTTGACATTGCAGTTGAATTATGTCAATTCAACGACTTAGTTCAGTGCTATAGCTTAGTAAATTAGGTCCTGGGCAAATTGTACTCTCTAATTGTATTTTGTGGCCCCCTTAATGTATTCTGTACAGCTCTGGTGCCTCCCCTTATGCAAGGGCCCTGGGCTAAGGAGCGGTTGGCAATTTTATATGCAAACACCCTCTCTCCTGTTTTAGTTTTTCAATTTTATATGCATTGTATGATTTTCTTTGCTGGGCACCAGTAGCAAAATCAATTACCTCCATAAAACAAAAAGGAGAGAAAAACTGATGATATTGTACTCTTTATTCATTTAGTCAAGCAAGCAATATATCTTCATTAAAATTGTATTTGAATGGTATATATCTTCATTAAATTATGTATGAAGGTATATAATTTAATGAAGTCAAGAACTTCATAATGGAAGTCAAGAACTTTTTCATTTCTAAAAAACATTATTAAGATATTTATGAAAAGCGGAGTTATTCAGTTAAGTTTCATTTCACTATTCTTGTTCTTATTTTGTAAACACTAATATAATTGCAATTCAGAAAGTTTGCCAAATTAGGTCTCCATTGGGAATTATCATATGAACAATTGGTAATATGCTGCTTATTTTTTAAAAGTAGAATTAAAGATGAAAAATTGTTCTGAAGAAAGTGGTTTACGGTAATTACTTCAAGATATATGAAATGAAAGAACGCAGATTACTTGAAAACGATCCTAATGTCGACTGTTTGTCTCTCTTTGCATTGTGGGTAAGGGTAGGAACGCGCAATCAACCGCGTCAGAATGGAAAATATTCTCGTTAACGTCAATCGATGGAGATTTGAATTACAAAACATAACAGCATGGGTCATTTTTTAATGAAAGAGCTTTTCTGTTCAAGGACGGAGGAAAGGAAAAATAAATAAAAAAAAAATATCGTAAAACGAAACTTATAAAAAGAAACGGTTCCAAATTTATCTGCCATGATCGCGAGGAAAGTCGAACTTGTCATCGCGAGTAATGTTCGCGGTGGACTTTCAATTCCTAATTACGTCTATCTTAATGACAGGACCTTTACATTCGGCCTCTGACACTATTTAACAGAAATAAGACAATAAATAATTCCAATTTAGCGTTCAAAGTCTTTTCGCACGCTTTTCAAAAGAATTGCGAGCGAAAGTCGCTCGACATCAGAACTTAAGCTGCCATATGAATCCTCAGGACTTTGACATGTTTCGCTGAATGCGGGCAGAATTAAACAAGGACGAAAACGAGAAGGGGACGGGGAGAACAGAATTTAAACTTTAGAATTCATTCATAACATCTATTTTTAAAGAACGGTTTTGGAAAATGAAGCGGTATGATTAGAATATGGGTAATTTAATACAATTCCAGAAAAAGAATGTGGGTGGGTTTTTTTTTTAAGGATTGATTCCCTGGGAGTCAGTAGCCATTATTATTCCCACATCGGATGAAACACTGAAAGTACTATTTCGAAATATCTAAATTGTTTGTTGTATAATATAAGAAATAATATTTTATCCAAGGTTTTCCCAAGCATATCTCCAATTATGGCCGTCCTTAATAGCGTTTTTCATGTATTTTCCAAGCGTCTGCCAGCCTCTGTTCAGTTTGTGTTCACGTGTAACCGAAGTTCAACCCCAGAACGGAACCCCCCCTCCTCTCCATCCTCTACCTGCTGGCGCTTCTAGATTCCTCCTCATCTCTCTTTGCCTCCCCCTCTACCATTTCTCTTGTGCTCGATTTGGCTCCGGCGACGACGGATCCACTGCACGCGCCGCACACCTGAAGGGCACGTGAACACGAGCGACTACTCCACCTCCCCAATTCTCCTTACCTTCACCTCGAGGACTAAAATTCCGGCTAAAAGTATTGAGCTTTAGTCGAATGCAAATCCATTTCTCGTGAGAGAACAGCACTGGGGAGGTCTCTTTCTAAAGGTTATTTTGAGTTCTCCTGTTCGACTAGACCAAACATACCTCCAAAAAAAAGCTTAATAAATTCACTCGAATTACGCAAGTCCTCTAAAAATTTAATTACAGCTGTTTGTTAAATAATATAAAATGATAAAGGTAGCTTTTAATTTCATTTTAAATTGTTAACTTGTTAATAAATAAGAATTCGAAGGTATTGTTTTAAATAAGTTGTATATCGTTGGGCGTGATCAACCTTAATCGTTTCTATTTGCTTCGTTTATAAGATGTGAGCACTAAGAAGAAGTAGTTAAATAAAAATTCTTTCCATTCACTCTCTAATCAACTTCAACACGAACAGCTTCGCCCGTTTCTACGAATTGAAAGAATTAATTGCTCTCTATATTAATTGTCAAATTCATTAGAGTACAATTTCAGACCGTGTTCTCCTGGTTCTATAAGATATTGCCGCTACACTTCTTGTATTTCATTATTAGAAACAAGACTTTAACTGATGTTTTGATCGCTGCGTTATATTAAAGCTGTCTGTACTCGTGCATGAAGAACTCCTAAGCAAGGATGCAGTTTTTCATGAGTGTTCGATAGGGAGGGATTAGATGATTCAGAATCATAAATTATATCAAAGAGGCAGACGCTAAGGAGGTGGGCTGCAGCCTAACTCCCTCCCTCCCTCTCTATGCCATCCTGATTCGTTTCCATGATTTACAAAAAAATTTAAACAGTGATTATGTAACAAGTTTTCCAAACACTATGCCTTATTACTTATCATCAATGCTATAAATAGTAATAAATCTGTTTATCCAATATGACGTGAAATCTCCTTGGGATTGATTTTTAGTCTGGTCAACAATAAGATCTATAATAATCTAACCGCGAGTAATGTTATTTATATATTTTGGTAGGTCAGCTGATTGGAAAAAATTTTTGCAAATTAGCACATAAGTTGCTCCAATATTTTTCTGGCGAGAGCCCGAGACTCTGGCCGATGAAGGCGAAAGCGAAATGTTTTTTAAGCGTTCAACGACATTTGGCGATTACCACAGGAATACCATCAGTGACCTATATCAACCCATGCAGAGGGGAGGGAGGGTCTTGTTCCAATCGCTTACGTCAAAGTTGTTTTCATCACTGGTGTAGAACCATGTCGCACTGATGACCCGAGGTTAATCACACAGATTTAGAGAGCTCGAAAGCACCCGTCCGGGTTTCAGACGGCAGCGACGGCGCTAATTGGCACTTAACGGATTCGGGTTCTCCTCCAGCGCTGTTAACTTTTATTAAAATAAAATTTAATATTAATAGAAGTGCCCGGTAACGTTGAATCAAGCGGTAGACCGCCATGTCAAATCGGGATTCTTCTTCTGATTAAAGAAATACAGAAAGCCTCTGTCTGAAATTCATAATCAACTTATTTCATAATAGTGACAATTTTAATAAAAAGGTGTAGCTCATTAATGTAGTTTAGTTTATTAACGAACTTTCAACTTTTTGAGTTTTTATGAAATCACTGGCTAGAAATTTGAAAACTTTGGGTTCTCGTCTAGATTTGAACCCGCGTTATCAGTACCAAAGCTGGAATGTTTGGTAGTGATCATTATTTTGATTTATGATAAGTGATGAACTTATTAGCATGGAGCAGTCGCTATATTATACCATAAGGTATCGTGAACGTTTAAATTTCCATCGAATATAATAAATCACGTAGAACTTGTAGAAGCCAATTGTTTTAGATTTCGATCTATCTACATTAAATCAAATCAACTGATTAAGAAAGGCATCAGCAGAAATTAAGAGAAGGCTCTTGTCGTACAATTCCAATCGAATATTTGCATCCGGGCCAGTTCCTGAGTTTCGGAGGGACGACAGAGTTAAGGAAGAACCTAAAAAACTCAGATCTAACCTAACGAAATCAGATCTGAAATTGCATCAGTTGATGAGGCGAATGAAACCTGTTTCTCAAGGGGAATTGTGCGCTCAAGACAGGAAAGCGACCCAACCTCGGAAGAAAAAATAAAACAAAAATAACTTTTCAGAAGAGAAAAAAAATAAAATAGAGAGAAGCGAGATCGTGAGATAGTAGAGAGACTATTTAGAATGAGGCAATAGTTAAGAGAAACTTGAAATGACAAAAGAAATTCAATTTCGTAAAACGCTTCCATTTTATTAATAGTAAATTCTAGTTCATTGTGTGTCATACTGAGAAGAAATGGCATGATGAATGTTGCAAATAATTATTGTTGATATTATTATTTTTTAAAATTTGTCTCTTTACGGTGTTTATGCCAAGAAAGAGAAAATGCCAAGTCAGCAAAAAGTTGATAAGCCACAATTATTGAGGGAACCCAATCTACGCATTGATCTTCGTATTACGTTTTTTACACAATAGATATTTCTTTCCCTGATAATCGCAGCGAGCATTCGTAATTGCACTTTATTAAACAGATTGTCACAAAGTATTGTGAACAAGGCCGAGCGTGATCGCAGTCAGACTAATGGAGCGTCTGCTTCTGGATCGCACCCTCACGCGTCATCTGTTGCCAGTATTAATAATAATATTAATAAGTCTTACCGGGAGGTACGGTGTAAGACTGGCAATAGATGGCAGGGCAAAAAACCCGAGGACGGAAGAGGCGGGCATTTGCGGAATGGCGCGACTTTTGAGAAGCAGGCGCAGCGAGAAAGAAAATCGGGGAGAGTGCACGAGTCGGCCGTCCGAGGTGGTCGCCAAGCACGAGTTCCGCAACAAGAAAACTGTGTGGTGGGACGTTTTTACGGGCATCTTCGCCTACGAATTCAACGCCCTTTTCGTGTGGGAACCGACGTGCTCGGCGTGCTCGTGTGGGAACACGAGTGCAACAAGAGACTCGGCGCGGGCCACGCGCGAGAATAACTGTGCATGTGTTTCTTCCCCTTCAGCAGCTGTAACTTCGAAGTCCGACCGGCCGGCGCGAGTCCCCATCGCTCCAGCGAACGTCGGGAAAGCCACAACTCGCCCGGGATCGAAGTTTGGTCGTCGTTTCGTAAATCAGCGCTCGACGAGAAGAGCACGAATTCTTGCTAAGTTGGCGACAGCCTTCCGCCGTCGTATCGAGTGGCAACTGGTCGTGCCTCCACTGGAATTCGGCGGGCGAAACTTGGTAGTGGTCGCCGGCCTCGCCAGACCCATATTCAGAGGTTCCACTACGTGGATAGCCGACTCTTCAGGCCAGGAGACAGACGACTGGACATTAATTGCCCCGTGGGGCTTGGAAGCTTTTATTAGCGAAGATTTGGGCGCCTATTATGATGGATGAAGAATAACAGAATAAACATCTCCGTAGAAAAGCCCAGCAAGTTCAATTTATGAGCGCCAGCTGGTGGCGTTCGCGTACTGTAGCAGACGACACCATAGGTTCAATACAGAAATTCCTTCAAAAGTATGTGAAAAACATTTTAAATAGTGTCGTATAAAAGAATTAAATTTTTATTAAATTATTAAAATAAATTTTGGATATTTAGCAAAGAAAACAAATGACAGAAATCAATATTTTTCATATTATAAATAAATTTTTGAACAAAATAAATAGCTTTTAATTACAAGCAGTATTCAACTCTAAAACATAATAAACCTTTTGATTTCTAAGAATTTTTTTGTTTAATATTTTTTGCATAACGTAATTTGTAACATAACAACTAGAACAATTTTGGCAACAATTAGTGATATTCAATTAAATTCAATAAATATTTTACCAATTTGCTGGTACAAACTTGTTTATTTTGCAAGATAAATACTAGATAAACCAGAAAACAATGGAAAAGGGAAAATGTAGGAAAAAGTATTTTCAAATAAATTCTAAAGACAAAAATGAGAGCTCTTGATGTCATAAAGTAAAAAGAAAACAAAAAAAAAACAGAATGGTGCACTTAAAGTAAATTAGAATATTAAATATGTAAAATTCACAACAAACCTTTCAATATCCTTCGGGAACTGAAAAAAAGACAAGTTAGAGTTTTTTCGTCGATTATTGCTACACTTTATCGCAGCACAGTATGGAACTTTATGCTGAGCAGTCATCATGTACGCGCACACCGTCCGAGGGCGCTACCGTAAAAAAACTTACAAGCGACCCATAGGAGATGTTTATCCTGTTATTTTTCATCCATGCTATTATCAAACTCGGAGGTAAGCTGACTCATGTGCATATTATTTCTTATTACTGTCTCTCCTTCTCAATTTATCAGCGCCACGTCCTCTGACGCAGCGTTGCTATCTTGATTTTATTCTTGGGGCTTGAGCTTAAATTCAGTATTTTTGTCTCATTGCAGGATCAGCATTGGCTGACCTCCTAATAAACGCAGTGCGTCGCTGCATTAGAGGGAAGGGTTCCCGTAGTTCTATGTATGTTCATTTCGCCTCAGAACCAACTCCAGGAATACTTATTTTCAAGCAAGTCTTCGAACCATTATTTTTTTGTTTGTGCGCATTAAGCGCTTATTTCCGCTACATCATGCGGTGTAGTATCATGGACTCTTTGAGCTCCAGTTCTTTCTGATACGCCGTCTAAGGCATCATTATCTAAACCTAGGACGATAATAAATTATTTTATTATCGTCCTATAATTCTGACGTTCTGACGTTCCTTTTTTGTAACTCTTATTGTTACAGTTTTTCTTGTTACGCCCTTAGCGGGCGCTAATTTATTTGTAAAGGAGACATTGCGTTCTTCTGAGGGTGAATCCTCGTGTTAGAGGACGCCCTCCCCCTGGAGCTTAATCCAGGTTTAGTACAGATACGTTTTGTCATAATCTTATTTCTTTAATAATTGTGATTGTACTAATAAATATAAAAATTTAATATATTTCCATCGCTGTCCTTATTCTTTTAGTAATCTCATTTCCACTGCGCTTTAATTTTACCCGTGACACAGACAAATGCTGGAAAGACTTATTCTTGAATTCATTATTACTTTTTTTGAGTACATTATATAAATGTTTCAGTAATTAATAATTTATGGAACCAAGATTCAAATATGCATATATTACGGCAAGAAGTGTTGGCCGAAGTGAAACACTTGATCACTTTTGTGCATCAAAACGATGAAGAGTAGCTCTAATTCGGACAAAATGAATGAGATTTCCCTTTTCTTAGATAATTCAAAAAATAATAATTGGACAATGGTGTTAGGAGGATTTTTTCACGCCATTACCTCCAATATTGATGAATAAATAGAGAAAAATACTAAAGAAAATTCCACGGCCTGGACTCAAAACAAGGACCTTCGGGTTACTTGTAAAACCCTCGGGTTCGAGCCCAGGCCGTGAAATTTTCTTTACTATTTTTCTCTATTAATTCAAAAAATATTTGTGAAATAGCTGACCTGTATGCAGTACACAGTAAAGGCTACTATCAACATCTCGTAGAAAGAAAACCTACGCAAGAAATTTCATACATTGTAACATGATCATAAGAAGTCATAATTTAGGGCTTATTATTGGTAGAAATACGATTAACAATAACTTCTTGTGATGATGTAACAATGTATGACGTTTCAGTGTGCAGGCTTTCTTTATAGGAGGTCTTGTTACTATACGCACACGAAATCAAGCCCCTCCCCCCTACCCCCAAACAACTATCGATTTCAATCAACCCTTGTAAATAATAAACTTTATTCTAAGGAACGAGTTAAAAACACTTACAAAATTGATTGTAATGAAACTGAAAACAGCATTGCTGAACACTTAATTGGAAGAGATTAGAAGGATCTTACTAAGAATTGTCGTAATGCCATTGTTTCAGTTATAAGAAACAATTTACAATTCAAGCAGCGTTTACTATAGCAGCCAAGGCTATGATAGGAACAAACTTCGAGAACAGTAACAATTTTCCTTTCCAATCCAGTTTCATTACGAGTTTTTTCACGATCAAGAAGCTTCAAACACATTGAAGGTTCGAAAACAAATAATATTAAATTATTGCGCGTCAATCGAAACTCATCATAAAAAAGCAATTTATGGTGGTGGTGGATGTGAAAAATGTCCGCCACTAAGTTGGACGTAATCATAAGCAGAAATTTAGTGAATGTGCCTAAACGATCGACGAACGCAACTCTCCTGTTCTTTTATATGGGGACGATTTTAAAACGTTCTTGCAGGCGTATTTCAACAGACATCAGTAAACAAAAACATATCAGCAATGAGGCTATTTCCAATAACGGTATAGCTTACATAAATTCGAATTAATAAGTGGTGTCTGAATACTTTTCTGCATTATATAGCTTAGCAACATTGTCGTCTAATTCGAACAATTTGACACTATCACCGAAAGGAAAGCTGTGGAAGTTCATTATTTTTAATAGGAAAAATTGTCCTTTGACAGGTTCCAAATTGGTTTACACTTGAAATTTCAGTTGAATTGTTGCTATTGCGACTGTGCATAACGGACTACTTAGCAAACGATTCACGTAAACAAATTTTAACGAGGGGACGTGTTAGTTTTAGAAGAGTTTAACACGTTACACTATCTATCAAACAGTAATTGGGCAATTACACAAAATGTTTGTCTGGGATTTTTGAACGCTCAAAACCTGCTAATGCCATCTCTTGAAACTAAGTTGTGAAGAACATCCATTGGAATTTTCCGCCATTCCTCTTGCAAAATCTCACCAGGTGGATAATGGAAGTTGGCCGCTGCTCTCGAGACCTTATCCACCGTTCCAACTCGTCTCAAAGATGCTCCATGGGATTGATGTCGGGACACTGTGCAGACCAATCCAAGCGTTGCAAAATTCATACCTTCGCATGACAGCAGCAGCAGCATGACGCCTGCATTGTCATCTTGGAAGTACCAGGGATCCATTCCGTAACGATGCGGTAATATCAAGAGCATTTCATTATCCAAAATATTACAGTTATCACGAACAACCACGAGTGGTCCAATACCCATAGCACTCATTCTTGAGCAATTTGTCCAATATGAATACAGGTAGGTAAATGGAGTACAACAAAATTGGTTAACTGTCGATCATTTCATGAACTGACTGAATCATTATCGTTTTTTTCTGGACACGAGTAATATCATAAGAGTGTGCTTGATGAATAAAGATCAGGGACGATCCTTTTGATTGTTCCCAAAATTGACAAAATTGAAAATATTGAAAAGTCAACATGTTTTATCCGATGCTGCAGTTGAAGTTACTCAAATTCATAAAAGCAAACTACAAATTTCCTTCATGCGCATTTGGAATAAAATGTATTGCATTTAACTATGACCGTTGAAAAATCAAGTTTTAATATTTAAGAGAAAAAATATTCCTTCATTTGGATATCACTTCCATCATTTTATTTTGTCGGAAATTTATTTCGGAGACCTTATTTATCACTTAACCCTCGTAGTCAAAAAATAATCTCTTGAGTTTTAAGCTTAATTTGAGTGGAAAAAATTCTTGAGTTTTAAGCTTAGTTTTACGCTATTTAAAATTTCTGCTGGATACAATTGCTTATTTGTTAATCATGATATGTTTCCGAGTCAACATAGCCTATATATTATTTTCACGTGCAAATAATTTTTCAGTAGAGTTCTTAGTAATTTTACACTGAAGTGCAAGTGCTCGACGTGGCACGGACACTACCAGTCAGCAGAAGTCCTCGACTGCAGCCATGAGTGAGTGTTGCAGGTGCAAGTTCTTGTGTACGACTGGATCGTTTGATTAATATCCAAATATGTTTGATGGGATAGCCAATACATTCGTTGGAATTGTTCAGAATGCTCCTCAAACCAGTCGCGCGCAATGTGACCCGGTGACGTGAGGCATTGTCCTCCTGGAACATCCTATCGTTGTTAGGGTACATAAAGGCTATGAAGGGCTGAAAATGATCACCAAGTATCTGGACATAACGATTCCCAGTGAATGGTTGTTCCAGTATGATCAGAGGACTCAAACCCTATCATGTAAACATGCCCCACAGCATGATGGAGCCATCACAAGCTTGCACAGTGCAAACTTGGGTCCATGGCCTCATGAGACCTGCGCCACACTTGAGTATACCATCAGCTTGCACCAACTTGAATCGTAACTCATAGGACCAAGCTATTTGTTTACAGTCATCTAAGGTCCAAAGAGTATGTTAAAGCGCTCAGGCGAGGCCTCTGATGGCGTTCCGTGAGTAAAGGTACTCTTGTCGGTCTTCTACTTCCATATCCCATCAGTGCAGGGACTTAGGTAACGGGGGGGGGGGTATCCCATCAGGGGGTTCCCCCCCCCCCCCCCCATTTAAAAATGAAATACATTGTGAAATAGGCCACTAGATAGTGAAAAATCCCATGAAACCCCCCTGAAAAATCTATACCTACGTGCCTGCATCAGTGCCAAATTTCGCTGCACTGAACTAATAGACTCGTATGCCTCTATTGAATGTGGCTGTTAATTGACGTAGTGATGTGTGTCTGTTACGAAGGACCAATCTGCTTAGTGGTTCAGTCTGCTCAATTGGACATGGTGCGAAGTAATGTCTGAAATGAGGTACTCTTGGTACATTGCTCAATTGACATTGTGGATCGAGAAATGTTGAATGGCCGCACTATTTCAGAAATGGAATGTCTCATGCGTTTAGCCTCGACTATCATTCCGCGTTCAAACTCTAATAATTTTCGTCTTGTAGCCATTAATCACGTTACAAACGTTTTAGAGGACTGCTAATACTCGAATTGATAGCACTCATACCACACTGCCTGTTTACACACCTTTTAAGGATGGAAACGACACCTGAAAATTTGCATATGACGCTCCCATGAATTTTTGGCACTTCAGTATAGTACAACCTTCCTTTTTTACAATAAAAGTGGTTTTATCTAATACAGATTCACAGTCGTTTCATTGATTTCATCAGTATTAAAAATTGTAATTATCTCTTTGATCTTGATTAATAATTTTTAGATATTCGACTGATTTTGGTACAATGTTGATATAACTTAGGTGTATAAATTGAACTGATATTACACATTAGTGAAGTTCATATCATTCAAACCGACTTAGAATATCTACAATTTTTCGAATGTTGAATACTTTGTTTGGTACACGTTGGAAAGGAAATAAATTTTAGAACTTGCTTAAAACGACACAAGATATTTGAAATATCTTTGAATGGGTACATTTATTTCCCTTCTGGATAATTTTCTACTCTACAAAATGGTAAACATTCGACTCTTCCTCCACGACGTAATGAGGGGACGGCCTCCTTGCAGAATCCGTGTCACAGGATTCACGTTTTCATTCTTTTATTAGTTGCAGGACCACCTTTACAATTGGGCTAATTTGTAATAGGGAGAATTGGAGGGCGCTGGCTGCCGCCTGACATTGTTGAGCGCTTAAATATATAAACATGGCTCTGCATGCTTGGTTTAGCCGTGACCACCGAGAGAGAAGGCCTCCGCAATGAAACTGAATACATTGTTGCATCACAAAGATAGTGCATTGTTATTCGTATTTCTACCAATAATAAGCCCTGAATTTGCACTATCTATGATGATGTAACAATGTATTCAGTTTCATTGCGGAGGCCTTCTCTATCGGTGGTCACGGTTTAGCACTTATGATAACTGAATTCGTAGATATAATCCTTTTTCGGTGGCAGGTCCAAAATTTCAAAATATTTTTCGAAATTTCAAAAGAATTTAATATTACATTTAATTTATTCAAGCACTTATTTAGTGCGTTTCCGCAAATTACACTCACTATAAAAGTTTCTTTATAAATATAATTTCGTTATTCAGCCATGGATAATTTATGTCTTGCCATTCTCATACTACACCATTTGTTAGAATTCATAGTACTGTAGCGGGTAGTATATAAACCGCTATGTATGCTAGGTGAGTTTATATTCGAACCAATACGATAGTAAATGAGGGAAAATATTTACAATGAAAAAATGTCACTAATTAAGTTTAGAAAAATTTATTAATTAAATAAATTACGCTCCGCAATATCGAATAATGCACAGCTAGCACAACGGTATCAAACGAAATATTTATCAAACTGTACAAGTATATTATTGAAAGAGAGAGAGAGCGAGAGGGAGAGATAGATAGAGATAGAAAGAGAGAGAGGGAGGGAGGGTGGGTGAGTGAGTTGGACTTACTCGTTTGGGTCGGAAAGATGATGATTCGCTCAGTGCGTCCGTAGTAGTCGTCGAGTTCGGCGGCGTCCTCGTCCTCGTAAGCGCCTCGATCGGTGTTGTCGTCAACGGTCAGGGGTCCCGGCAACATCGACACCGGGATCGTCACATTCGGTGGCGCTTTGAGACGCAACTTCTTTAAGATCTGTTTTTTGATTTCTTCGATATGCAGTTGTCTGATCTCCTCGGCTTTCAGCCTCTCCTGCATTATCCTCCGCCGTTCGTTGCAGCCGTGACAACCGTGTGTACCATCGTCGCCGGCCTCTTCGTCCTCCAGCTTCTCGTCTGTCTTCGTCTCTTCGACTCTGCCGTGCTCGTCTTCCATTCCTTCGTCACCACCCTCCTCTTCCATCGGTTTTAAGACGTTTTGGTTGTGATGTCCACCTGAGTCGCCTGCTGATCGTGCCCAAACGTCGTCCAGGAAGCACGAGAACAGTGTGACCAAAAGCATCAAAAGAAATGGCACTCTAAAAGCAGAACGTGCCCGCGTGTGAAATTCAATAGCGCTCATGATGATTTTTCGGAAATTAAAAAAACAAAAAAACAAAATAGAAGTATGATAGATACTATCTACGATATGTTCTCTTTAATTCTTGCCCAGAAACGTTCTACAAAATGAATCTCATTGCTCGTGCGCGAGCGGATTTTATACTTGGACCATTAACCATCACAAGCCATAGGAGGCGCTACAACAACAAGGAACTTTAAAAAAAAAAAAAAAAAAAATAGGGGGGGGGGGGGGGGGGGAGCTTCGGTCTCGTTTGAATGAGAAATTAATATTCCCACCTAATGAAACAACCAGCTACAGGTCTAATGGAAGCGCGAAAAAATACGCGCATTTTATAACGAAAGGGTTAACGAAGAACGTAAAAGCTCATAGATTTGCAATTAACTTTAGCATGTTTAGAAAGAATACGATTTACTTTTCACATTAACCGCGGGAATTCGAAAATTCGAGTGAAGGAACGTTCACCCTCAGTCCGTAGCATGGCAACTTCACCATTTGATTGGCGGGGGCAAAGGTGGCTCATCGCAACGACATCCGCATGACAAAGTTCGATCCTGACAGATCCCGGAAAGGTGGAAGATAAAGACAGAACGAGAGAGAAAGGGAAAAAAAAATCTACGTTAAATAAGCCTAAGGCTTTCCACGTCCAAAAAGAAAAAAAACAAAACAAATAAGAGCCGATAAATCTTTAGGGAAGCAAAATGATGCAATAGGTAGCAATCGTCTGCTTACCGGCCAGACAAACGAGAAACACTCGACCGCCTTTAAAGTATACATTTGGAGCAGACCAGAGGAAAAGAAAAACCTCCGAAATAAAAAAAAAAATGAGGAAGAAAGTGTGAAGGAAACGAAATAGCATTTCATTGCCAAGAGGGAGAGGAAACGAATTCAAAACAATTCTCGCGAATAATTTAAAGATGTTCACGTGCTCCGAGCCACGTGGAAAGCAGCTTCGACTTTCCCGCCTCTCCATATTGATTCGCTGATCCGCGGCCGATTCTATAACAGGCGAACGGACAAATAAACTGATCTGCATCGGCCCATGTAGGGTGGACCCAGGCCGTTAAGCTTCAAGGAATATATTCTGGCCCTATTGTATACGATGACTGAATCTTTTCTTTTAGGACAAGACGGAAAAGGCTTAGGAATTATTTTTTCAAAAATCTAAATCTTCCATGTACCTCAAGCTCATGGAGTATTAAAGAAATGAACTGGCACTATGCGCTAACACATGCTCTATGCAATAAAAATGTGCAATTCAATTCAAACATTTATTTTATTCAAACAAATACATTAATTTGGGTAATAATATTATTAATAATAATAAAGTGTTCCCGAAGCCATGTTTTGGAGCAACCATGCGGACATTAATTTAATTTATTTTATAACAAACAATATTAATTTAAAACAATTAATATCTTCGTTAATATATTTAAAACAATTATACAAAAAAAGACAAAAGTAATAATTTTGCATTTAAAAAATAAAGATATAATAAATAAAATAAAATATAAATAACTTCACCCCCATACAAAATATGCTATTATTGCTATTCCAATTATAACAAGTTTTACAAAAATTTCATTAGCATTATCTAAATAAGTTTCATACACAAACAAACAAACGATTTAATTTAATGCTAATTCATATCACAAATAATTTTACCAAATTAAAATATAATTTTTAATAATCTATGTGTTGTTAAACTTAATATCCATGTTGGGAGTTTATTAAAATTCTGTGGAATATAATAATCTTTTTCTCTTACACTAAACAAGTTTAATATTTGATACTATAATTTAATTGTTTTCCTAAACCATTACCAATGTTCTCTTTTTACTAAATATTTTTTTGAAAAATAAATTTTTCTATAATAATCAAAAATTCAATCAAATTTGTAATTTATTGTATTCCTAATTTTTTATACACATTTAATAAGCTATTTTCTTCCAAATGCGTTCCAATAACCATGGATTTTTTAATTCTATCTTGCAAATCTTTTATTTTTGAAACATGTGATCCATGGTGATAAACCAACAGCCCATAACGTACTCTTGATTCAAAGTGTGTATGATATAATAATTTTATACTTTTAGGGACAATAAAATTTAACAAAAAACATCAAATATAATGCTTTGCGTAATTTTGACACCAAGTTATTAATGTGAATATGCTATGATAAATTGGCATCGATATCTGATCCTAAATATTTTATGTTTTTAACTTCTTGGATGTTTAGACATTTGCATAAGCAATTACTCTTCCAATCCTCCATGTTCTCCATACACTCCATCTTACGTATAAAAAAAAATGAGTTAAAAAAATTATCATACTGTTTATGTGGAATTATAAATTTCATTAAATGTTTTTTTTTCAAATTTAAACTCATCTTATTATTTTTTATGCATTTAATTGTTAACGCTAAATTTTTCTGAGTATCTCTTAAGACTTTTTCTTCATATTTAGCTTAGCGACACCATCTGCATATATCAGGTTGTTGCAAAAGTTTCTTCCGGTTCTAGAACCCGTGCCTAAGAAGGGCTCATTTTCCGAGGGAGGTGTTCATATGTTTACAAACAAATTATTGCATTCGATTCCTGAATATCTTTGCCATATTACATCCAAGAATAAACTTTCTGACTATACATCTGTGAGTGCCATCAACGGTCTGAAATGGACCTTTCACGCGAGCATATTCGAGCAATAATCTTCTACGAGTATTCTGGAAAGATCAGTGCTGCGCAATGTCACCGAAACATTTGCCAACGTTTAGGTGATGATACTGTTAGTTTACGTACAATAGAAGAATGGTATCGCCGGTTCAGACGTGGAGATAGCACTCTTCAAGATGCACCTCTCTGGTCGGCCAATCATGATTTCAGATGGTGATCTACGCCAAGCAATTGATGAAGATCACAATGTAACAACGAGGGAACTCGCAGAACAGTTCAAGGTTTACTTTTCAACCATTGCCCGGCATCTGCATGAGCTGAATCTGTCATTCAAGTTCAATCGTTTTTGTGTTGGAATAAAAATCCGGAAAAAACTTTTGCAACAACCTGATATGTAGAATTGTGCATTAGGACCATAACTGGATTAATATTGACTCTTGAGGAATACCATTTGTGATCTCACAAACTGAACTTTCAGTATTATTTACTTTTACTTTTTGCATTCTATTCGTATACATTTCTTTCAATAAATTTAGGCATTGGCCTCGTATACCATATTGTTCTAATTTTAAAAACAAAATTTCACGATTAGTCAAATCGTACACTTTAATTAGATCCATAAAAATAACTCTTGAATTACTACCAGGATGAAAGGATTTATTTTTGTGTCAATTCCATTAGCGATCATCTATAAACCACGTGGCCAAAAAATAGCGATTTGTTTTTACCCCCTACCCTCTGTGGCTACGATGTGGAAAGTCTTTAACCCCTCTCCCCAACAACATGGTCCTTGGCTCAACCCCCCTAACTGCAGCATCCTTCCCAAGAGACCACGTGCTGCTACCTTACCCCCTCCCCCTCAAGTGGTCGACAGTGGCCAGATCCTTATCCCCCTCCCCTTCTACTTGACCACGTGGATTATGGACGGTTCCTTAACAAATTTTGGGTTGACTTTTTTTTCTATATCCATATATTTCTTTACCAAAAATATTGTCCTTTTCCCAAAAAATCCTCAGGATAATAATAATAATAATAATAATAATAATAATAATAATAATAACCGTACACAGAGAGAAATGAATTGTTGTGACAACCTTATCTATGGTCACTGTAACAATATTTTATAGTTACTCCTGTCCCATCAATATTTATTGATGTGTGGACAAAACAGTTTTGATAGTGTGTTTTGATCACAGATCAATTCTCTTTATTAATCTCATTCAATAAATATTGTTGTCGGAACAATACTCTTTTCTTAACACACTAATACAGCATTGCTAGAGCAACGATTTTTCCGTGCATGGATAATGGATATTGATGAAGCATCAATAGGTTTCTGCTCCTACAGCACTAGAGCTATTGGCTCTTTTACAATTTATATTTTCATGACACCCTATCAAAATTAGCGTATATTTTCTGTTTTTTTGAAAACACAAAAAAAGAAATTTTATATATGTTAGAAGTATCAAGTTCATTTCATGAATTAATAGTTATAACATATGAATAATTCTATTTCCTTTTTTGTTGACACCATGGTTGTAAAAAAATGCTGTTGGAGCCAGAGCTGGTGATGATACTCCAGCATACGCCCTTCAGATGATCAGTAATCAGGGCGCACAGGCCTAAAGAAACAAGCTGTCCTTAATAAACTACGTTACCTAAACAAAGGCCTCGAGAAGAAGGAAATATAATAACCATTTTTTTCTATTGAGAAAAATTAATTTTAGCAAATACCTTCAGCATACCTCTTTTCGGGAAGGCACAGCATTCTACTTGCGCTCTTCTGAAATTGATTAACATTAAAAATAACCAGTAAGGAATACAAAATGTTGTTTATCGGAGTCGATTAGTGGAGACTTTCCCTATGAAATTCATTAATATTTATGAGACTATCCGAATAACCCATGAATCATATAGCTAAAATTAACTAAAGAGGATAAAAACGGAAATTTCGAGGTTATGAAACGGAAATTCTCAAGCGCTTTTCGCGACATCTAGTGAGTGAAATTTATAACTGTGGTCTGCTAGCAAATGCGAAATCGGATTTTAATTTTAAATTATTTAATAAAATTATATTATATTTTTTAAAATTTATTTAATAAAATTATATTATTTATTACTGATAATCCAATACGTCCATCCAGGGCCTGTATGGCTAGAAGCTGACGAGTTGGATCCCTGGATGAACCTGGATTAACGACTGCTGTATGATGGTCACAGCAGCCGGGGGGGGGGGTGAAGATTGTGGATCACGGATAGTCACTCATCCAGTGACTAGCTGTGCCTGATGTTGCTTAACTTCACAGAAGTTGTGTTTCAGTGAAAGCCCACCAGGCCACGGCCTCCTGTGGAAAGAATTATAATAATTTTGATACACCTTCAACAATCCCACCTTCATTGTTTCCAACAAACGAAAAACACTGATTGTTAACATCCAAGATGGAGACAATGAAAATTGGATTGTTGCTAGCACCCCGATGGTTAGGTGTCGATCCACTTCCAGACTTTGTTATCTCGTTGGCTACGTCGACAGAGCGAGTGACGTAATTTCTCGACCAATCAACAAGCAGATTGTGATCAGCAATTTCCGATTTTGCTGCATGGACTTCGCACGAGTGACGTAACAATTAGCTCCACCTCTTGGCAATGCGCCATCTTGGTTCCACACAAGTCGTTGCTAAGCATTAGATATGCTGATTCTGGCACTAGTTTGGCTACATAAGTGATCATAATGTCTGAAATAAAACTATATGTTATTGCTACAATTGCTCTAGTTACGTGAAATTACACACACTTTTTCAAGACATACTCATGCTATTTGGATTGGATAAACGCTAAACCATTCACATTGAAAATGGAGTTTCAGGGAAGGGGGTTTCACATTGGAAGAACCAGGTCACATTGCTGCTATGGAAAATGGTGAATTTAACAAATCTATAGGATTTAAACAAGCCAAGCTTCTGGAGCACAAACACTTAAAGAACACACTCACTAAACAGTATCTTCATAGGATAGAGGCAATAGTTAAAACTCACTTAAATTCCAGAAATTTAATCAAGGCCATCAACTCTTATGCCACCTCAATACTCTCCTACTCTTTTGGAGTCATACAGGGGCTCCAGTGACGCACGCGGATCTTGAGGGACTTGAAAGGAAACACCGAAACTGTTTACAAAGCACCGAAAGCATCATCCACACATAGCTATCGAAAGATTCACCCTAACTCGTTTAGAGGGAAGCAGAGGTCTTATTGATATAATAGATCTACACCAGAAACAGACTCAGTCACTCAGATAATTCTTTTACTCTAAACAACCACATCACCAATTCACAAAGCAGTCTGCATGCTTGATACAAAATAAACACCTTTGAATCTCAACAGCGTGTAAAACACCCATAACATTCCTACACCATGCATTAAACTTAAATCATGGCTCGGAAAGCAACTTCATGGTAGATATCCTACTGACCTCAACCAGCTGCACGTCGACAAAAAATAATTATCTCTAATTATAAAAATACTGATTGTTAACATCCAAGATTGAGACAGTGAAAGTTGGATTGTTGCTAGCACCCTGATGGTCAGGTGACATTTCCGCTTCCAGGCCTTGTTATCTCCTAGACCTCGCAGTTACAAAAATACTCAAGCAGACAGATTATTTACACAGACATAACCAGGTATCCAACATCATACATCAACCTTAGCTAAGATACACAAGCTTAGGGACACCCACACTTTATACGACAAATATATCTCAGATAACGTCTTAAAGAACACCACACAAACTGTATTTTGACTGAGCAAAACAAAGTGAAAAACTATATTTTGATGAAATTTTGCACACTTGATCTTCAAAGCAAGATGAAAAAATAATAATTATCAATAATATTTGATATTCATAATGATAGCAGGGCATACTAATAGAAGGTATCTCATGACCAACAATGCAGACAAAGTTTCTGCAACAATAGGTATCAACAATGGTATCAACACGCAATTCACCAACAATATGCACGGACCAATATGGGCGAGGTCAAAAATGCTTATACCCAGTTAGGGAAGATAATCATTGTTGCTGCGATAATCAACAATACGTTAACAATCGAGCAATAATCATTGCTTCACCAACCCAACCAACACCACCTCTACCAACACCTCCTAGAAAGAGGTGTTGCCTCTACTCAAAGCCTGAGCGCGAAAATTTCATACATTGTTACATCATCACACGGAGTTATAATTTAGGGCTTATTATTGGTAGAAATACGATTAAACATGACTCCGTATGATGATGTAACAATGTATGAAATTTTCGCGCTCAGGCTTTGAGTAGAGGTAGTGTTGACCCAACTCGGTGTTTGTATTTTTGACCTCGCTCTATATCTCATAATCAATCACGCAAGGAGAAAGCTACTGCATCTCTAAACTTCGTTTTGGTCTTAAATGAAAGATGTTAGTCTGTATATTTGTCAAGATTAGTTTTTGTGTCCATAATTACTATTAATTAGCGGTAGTTTACAATTAAAAGTTGCTTTAAGCGCATGCATTGTGATATGATAAAAACTGTCTTTATGTTTGTACATCCGCAAAAGTTGGCTTCCCTGCAACATTCTATGCTTTTATACCTCGTCCAACAAGAGAAAAACAGGGTGTGTCACAGGAAGTTTCAGATTAGCCAATCAGAGAAAGGGGGCCTCATGCGCTTACTCACTTCTGTCTCATGTCTCATTGAAGAAGCGCTTTATAATATTACAGCAGAAGCTTTAATATTATTCAGTTGCTTTGCTTTAATTATAATTAAAATAATTGTACACTTCATAAAATTGTCTTTTAACTCAATTTTATATATATCGTTTACTTATTTTAAGGTAATAACGTGCAGTCTGTTTAACCATCATTTTTTTTAAATATTTATACATTCTAATGACATGTTTTTTGTTTTTTTTTAAAGAATTATAAGGTTTTATTAAAGATGCTATCTTATTTTTTATTTTTTTAATAAAATACAGTTTTATGATACGTTTTCCATTACAGTTAACGATATCTCTTTCGTTTATTTGCTGGCCATGAGAATGGCCTTTGAATGTATAGTCTTGAAAAAGACTTTTTGAATTATATCTAAATTCAGGCTAAGGAGATTGTGGTAGAACGTTAATGTCATTCCACTCTTCTTCTTCTTCACTGTTACTGTCTTCTCCATTAACATGAATTATTAAAGGCTCCACTTGATCTTCAATCAAACAGTCCGTTTCCCAATATCGTTCTTCCACACGCAAAACGTGTTCTATCGCTTTTCTCCAATTTTCAGGAGTTACATTATCAATTGCCGTTCTCGTTAGTTTTTCAACATCAGCAATCTTGAAAGTTGTATTCTTCTTCCGTATATATTCTTTTACCTGTGCCCAAATAAGTTCAATGGGATTGAGATCACAGTGATAAGGAGGTAGTCTTATCACTAAATGGCCAGCATCACTAGCCAGTTCATCTATAACATAGCGCTTTGCTGTTTTGTGTTGTTTGATAACATCGTACAGCTCACCTTTTGACATTTTTGCTTCGGTAGGTATTCCTCGTAGGGCCAACCACTCTATCATATCCGATTTCCTTGAATTGCTGCACGGCGCTTTGGCCTTCTCCACCGAGTGATATGGGGCATTATCCATGACGATTACTGAATTTTTCGGAATATTTGGCAGCAGTTTTGTTCTAAACCATTCATGAAAACAATCCCCATTCATTTCGTCATGGTAATCTGCGGATTTATTTTTTGACCGAAATAATAAACAGCAGTCGTTCACAAACCCTTTATCGCTTCCAGCATGCAAAAGAATGAGACGGGAGCCTTTACCCGTAGGAATGAAACGCCCGCGGTACGGTTCCGAGCTTCCTGGTTGAGCACAGCTTTTCCCGTCGTGATGCCACTGTCTTTCACGGCCATGGTGTGCATTAGCCCACGTTTCATCCAGATATATGAAAGTACGTGTGGGGTCCCTGCGTAGCATTTGTACTTGCCTTAAAAAACGACGTCGTTGTGCGATAACATCTGTCCGCTCGATGTAAAATTGACGGTGGTTGATTTTGCCATACTTCATATGCAATTTATCATGCATAATGGTGGCGAAGGAAGTTCTCGATCCGACGTAGTCAGTTTTTTCTCTAAATTTCTGGTACACATTTTTCAGAGTAGGATAATTACCTTCTGAGTGTATTTCGGATACACATGCTCGTGCAATCGAGAGGTCAAAGTCATCCAGATTCGTTGTTCGAGATTCCCTGGGCCTTTTCTTTCCAGGAGTCGAAAAGTGAGGAGAGGGGGTGGTAGCTTCGCATGAAGACGCTTCGTTTCCTTCTTGAACAATTGTTCGAACGCAAGAAAAAGAAACTTGCGTTGCCTTGGAAGTTTCTTCTATCAAGGCAGATGAGCTTTTAAAACACTGTTTTCCTTTTAAGTAGCAAAATACGTTCCACACAATTTGAATAGTTTTTCCTTGTTTGGCTGAAGAGCTGTTGCACGGCGACGCCATTACAAATTGACTTGTGTAGCCACTGAAGGAGAGATCCCACAAAGCATTGCGGATGAGTGAGTAGTCGATATCAGACCGGAAACACGCCCTGTTTTTCTCTTGTTGGACGAGGTATAAGCTGCTCTATTATCCTATTTGTTGCTATGACGATTTTTTTATTTAGTTATTTTTTAATTAAAGAGATGGAGATTAATAATAAGATTGGTTGTTTACCATCAAATTTTGACGGGATCCATTTAGTTTAATATTTAAGTTTTATATGTATACAGTCGGGGGGGGGGGGTGCGCTTTGGGCTACAGGGCTTTCGCAGAGCAAGCCAGCTCTGGAAGCTAAGCATCGCCTAGCACGACTAGTACTGGATGAGCGACCATTCAGTGAAGCGAGTTCTTACTCCTCCTCCCGTGCCTCGGAGGGCATGTTAAGCCGTTGGTCCCGGATGCTACGACCACCACCTTGTATCATTCGTAAAAAGTTGGCAGCAACTCAAAAAATGCATCTCTCAACCTGTCTGGTCAGCGTGGGAGATTAGACCAAATTTCCCCCTCCTCCACAATGATGGGAGAGGCCTATGTCCTGCAGTGAACCGAGACAGGCTTAATATTTTTCTTTTTTTTTGTATACAGTCGAATCATGACTTAATGACTGCCTGTATTGTTATCGTTGTTAATTGCTTATGGTCGACTAATGATGATGTAACAATGTATGGCATTTCCGTTATCAGGCCTTATGTTGTCAATGCTAGCAAAGTTGTTGATTGTGACGTCATTACGGAGAGATCGAGGCCAACGAGAGATAGGCCAGGGCACTCAAACGTAACATGATCATTGGGGTCCGGCCAACAATTCATCCTTCATTGTCTCCATCTTGGATTTTAACAATAAGTATTTTTTCGTTTGTTGGAAACAATGAAGGATGGATTGTTACCCGAACCCCGAAGATCATGTGATTTTTGAGTGCCTTGGCTTGTCTCTCATTGGCCTCGATCTCTCCGCAATGACTGTTTGATTGCGAGCATAAGCAATTTTTAATTGTAAATTTCCACCCGCTAATTAATAGTAATTATGGACACAAAAACTAACTTTGACAAATCTACAGACCACAGATTAACGATTATACAGATACGACAAATGATGAAAATGGAAAGTGGTCACGTGATTGTGCAGCAGGCTATCGCCAGGTTCGATGACTACTCTAAATTAACGTATTTAATAAAAACAATGAGCAATGAGTAATAGTCTTTCCACCACATAATAAAAATATACTTTGTACTTCTGGAAATTTACATATTAAATTTTTTTATTAAACATCAAAATACATGTAAGAGCGAATTTTTCCAAACAGCGAACCCGTCAAATCGATGACGTCAAAAACAATGAGCTACGAGACTAACGAGAAAGACAGGCTCCGGCACTGAAAAGTCACCTTACCAAGATAGGTCTACCAACAATGTAAACTTGATCGTTTCTGTTCGGGAAAACGAAAAAAAGAGAAAAAACATTGATATAATAATATTTATTTGTAAATGAATATTCTATTTTTTATTTAAGTTTTTTTTAACTGTTTGCAGACAGTTATTGTTGAGTTTGTACTGTTTAAATAAATGTTAATTAAAAATCTCCACGTCATAGTCACTGTCTTCTGCAGTTGTCCCTCGCGAATAATTTTCCGTGACCACGAGTATGTTGAATCGCACTAGTGTTGGTGTTCTTTCCGTAATTTTTTTTAGACAGACTACTTCCAGCTTCTGCCTTGACCAGTCCTTCTTCCTTCTGGTTCTCCATGCCTTTACTAGCGCAGCCATGGCATTCAACCTTCATCTCATTCCATAGGCCTTCAGTTGATTCTTCAAACATGGGAATCGACCATGCTTTCTTTGCTACTGTTTTTTTCCTTCATGACATTGGATAACTGGCAAAATAATTCAATGCCTGTAAATTGCTTCTATTCTGCCGCTCGATGTTTAGTTTCTTACTATTGACTCAGAAAGGTGAAATTCTTAGTTTCTCGTGGCAACCATGTTTCTTTGTCGTGCAGCATTTTTTACGGATTTACTCGTAAGGTAATAATGAAATTTTCTTTGATTCTATTTCAACAATAACGCATATAAGGGACGCCTTGCTGCCCATTTTTTCAGTTTTTCCCATTAATAACTGATTATTATTTCGTAGTCTTCTTTTAGGCACAATGGAAATTTGAAATTTCTTTCTTATTCTTTATAAGGAATTAGTCTGTCTCAATGTATCTTTAAATATTTAAACTCAATTCGCACAATGTAGCGATTAATGTTTCTCACCACAGTCTTTTGCTGTATGAGCGTATATTTAAATATTCCTTTATTTATTTCGAGAAATATTTTTTTTGTAATTGAGATCACAATGCTAATTCCTCAATTAAACCGTATTGTATAGAATATTCTTTTGTGCAGATTTTTTTTGTACTTCATAATAAATATCTTATTTTTAAACCAAAAATAAGAGACACTTTTTTAATGAGCCATATCTATTCTTATGTTTGGGGTTCTTTCAAGTAACACCCCTTATATTCTGTTCCATTTTTTTTGCTTCCCCCTCTAACATACTTGTAGCAGAGCGTGGTTATTAATTTTAAAAAAAGGGTACTATTTATTTTTTTGGACAGCCTTTAATACAATATGGAGAAATCATATTTTGAAGAGGGTCGTTCCCTCCCTAGGCCAACCAGTGCCAATTATATTCAATGGACGTACCGAGTTTTAACCTTTCTCGAAACCAAAGTGCTAGCCATATACATCCAAGAAAAGATCTCTCTCCCTGCAGAAGCATCAGCCAGCTTATCCATGCGCCTTGACTGGGCACGAGTACGGCATTATCTCCTGAGTATGGTGAGTGATGATATTGTCGTCATGCTTCAAGATGACAATTCCTTTACATTGTGGGAAGCAATTAAGCATCGATATGGAAGGGCGGATTCAGTGTCACAGGCTGAAATAATACGGCATCTCTGAGCCTTGTGTTTCTTAGATGCTGATGATCCGAATGCCTATGTAGCAACAGCGCCTATGTAGCAACAGCGCCTATGTAGAACCAGGGACACAAATCCGTGCTCAGGCTGGAGCTGTGTCCCTGGTTCTGGATAATAAAATTTTGATTGACCATCTACCCTCGACCTATACTCCATTGAGACTCGCGGTCCAATCAAACCGATTAATGTCAATTGAAACCTTTCTGAGTTAACTAAATGTGGTTTTTAATGTGATGTACCAGGTGAGCTGGTAGTCACGTGTGTCCGGAGGAGGGGAAATTGCATGGAAAGTAAATTTACTTACCTGAGTTTTGGAAATTTAGGTTTTGTTCATCATGATCGTGTAGTATAAGGGGGCTAGCACAGTCAAAGCAGCGTCTGTTCGTTGTATTATGTTATTTGGGAGCTGCCGTATTTAATCAAGTAATGTGAACTTTGGGTGGAATAAATTGTCAGTAAAGAGTTGTTTGGTTATTTACTTTTGCTATTGTTTATCGGTATTATAATGTTTCGTGATTCCAAATATTGTTCTGAGAAATATGTGTGTGTGTGTGTGTGTGTGTGTGTGTTGTTAACGTCGAAAATTGTTAGCGTGTTTTGAGATGATCGTGACTGCATCCAATGAGGATTGTTGAAATGAATTTCGGAAAATTTGTTGCGTGTGTTTGAGATTGTTTTATTGTTTTCTTTTGTTTTTTTTGATTTACAAAAAAAATTCCAGTGTCGGCTTCTGTTCAGTGTAGGGGAAAAAGAAAATGGACCGTATTAATACGAACGCGATGGCAGAAGTTCGAGCTGGAGTATTTGTTGTGAACTACTTGACTGTTTGTAATTTTTATTCAATTAATGATTCTAAGCAGTTTTGCTAAACTAATTATGTTAAAATGAGTTTTTTAGTATAGTTGCGAGAGCGTTAGAACGGTAGTAAGAGATGCGAGTTGGAGATGCAGCAGCACCGGGGTATTCAAAAAGGTGAACGAGCTGATTCCAGAGAATGAGTAAACAACTGCAAGGGATTGTGCAGCCAAGCCAAGTGAGAATGGACAACTTATGAGCATCAAGATCTCAGGTGAGTCATGTCTTTCCTAAACTGCTTTAACGTCATAGGAAGCAATGGTTTGAGCGAACATTAAGAGGAAAAATAAATTAGCTGTGACCTCGGATCCTCCCACCGGGGTTCACGTGAACTAAAAATCATCCAACGCAACACCGTGTTGACTTTCATTGAAATGTTTAAAAAGAAAGTAAAGATTAACTTGTCCGACCAAGATTTGTAATTGCTCCGCAGAATTTTGTACTATGTTAACTTTAATCTGATAGTTTTTAAAGCTAGCTAATTAGATTTAGTTCTTGACATATGTTTGCAAAATCGTACGGAATTGAGGAGATAGTCTGTGACTAGTAGAAAAAGGAGGAGTTCAAAACGAGAGCACCAGCTAACGCACCATGAGAATTAAGGCCACGTGTCGCGAGTATAAACGCTGTGATGCTTTCGCAGCTCGCCAGTGGATGTCACGTTTCATTGTTTACTCCCACCATGAGGGGTTTCAGCGCCTCTCCTCTGGTTGTCAATTAAAAAGAGGTACGTTGTGCGAGCCTGTGCCATAAACGTTCGGAATACTTGATTCGGGGGAGCGAACATAGGACACAGAAACCTGTCAGCGCTGACTGGGACAATACTTCCCCCCCTTACTCTGTTTTGTATAACTTAGTTACTACTGCAGTATTAAGGCATATCGTCTCATTCCGGGTTTGTCCAAACATGGATTATGTAATCCCATTGGTTACTACTTAGTGATGGTTTAAGATATTATAGTTATTCCGTTTATGTCCCCGGGGGCTGCATGGATGTATTTTAATATTGATTGGTTAAAATACTTTGATGTACATCATGTTTGTGACTAAAAAGAATAAAGCTGGAAGTGAGTTTAACTCTCAAACCTAAGTCCTTGTGTTTATTTTTACTGGCCCCGAACCTTTGATCGCACCACGCTCCAATTGATCTTCCAAGTTTTGTGCCCATGCACGCAACTTAGAGTGTGGGGTCGTCACATTAAGGACCACACAACACCACACCAAATTCTTCAATAGGCGTAGCCTCGTGTCTCTTCCCCGCATCCACATCTAAATGCCCATCGAACAAATGACGTAACCTGCTATAATTGTGGAGGCCGGGGAAAAGTAAAAACGGTTTGCCCGTCCAAAATTTATCTCACTACTGCAGGTCCAGCTACTTCACGCACCGCGATACCCCCCTCCCCGTTTGCAGGATCCTGCATCAACAAAGTGCATGCCTCGTGCATCAGCTTCACGTCCTAAGCGTAAACCTCGGAAATCGCGTACAAAAGAGCAAAGCAAGAAACCTGCAGGCAACTGTGTTGGTGTTCCAAACAAGGATTTGATAGTGGACACGGAGAGCTCATTTCATGTAATTAAAGAAAAACAGTTCTTTGATTCTTTTCAATGCTGTCATAAGCGAATACATACTGCAGACCCTAAGAAAATTATTGCTGCTGCCATTGGTACTGTAGCAGCAAGTGTGTTATTAGATTCAGGAGCAGTTTTAAAACTCCTTGATGCGCTTTATACCCGAAGCGCGCGCCTTAATCTTGTCTCCATGAGTCAATTATCAAAACTGGGTTACAGTCTTCTCTTTGGCCCAACCGGTTACTCCATTACTTCACCCAAGGGCATGACCATCGCTGTGCAGGAGGGCGTGGAGGACCTCCCATTCCTTCCCGTGGTCTCAAATATCCATTCATTTTCCCGAACGGACCCCATTACTTTCAATGGCTGTCACTTATAGTGATGTTCACAATGCATTGGGCCATCCGTCATCAAAAAAACTCACTAGTAGAATAGTACTCGATCGGGGTGCATATATAATGAGCTAGGCGCCCCGATTTCAACCAATCAGCGTGCAGTATTCGCGTCACGTGACCACCCCAACCCCCCACCTCCTTCCGTGTAGTCACAGGCGTTCAACCAATCAGCGTGCAGAATGCGACTCACGTGACCAACCACCACCTCCACCCCTCGTATTCGTGTCACGTGACCACCCAACCCCCTCCTCCCCACCTTCCTGACGTCACAGGCGTTCAACCAATCCGCGTGCAGAAAGCGACTCACGTGACCAACCACCTCACCTCCCCTGTTTTGGGCGTTGGTCTTTATTTGGGCGTTGGTCCTTTTTTGGGCGTTGGTCTTTTTTGGTATGGTCTTTTTTGGGCGTTGGTCCTTATTGGGTGTGGTCTTTTTTTGGTGAGTTTTGACACCAGAGGGCGACACAGCATGTTGTGCACACCCTTCTCTGATGGTAAGGTAATCACGTGATGGCAGCCATGTTCAGGTGGCCTAAGGCTGAAATAAAATTAATTTTATAATCCTCTGATGTACCCCTGGTGCTGGTGCTGATGCTGATTAGAGGGGTCCTGATGCTCTCAGCAAAATCTACTTAGGTGATTCTGTCTTACAAGTGAACACCTGTTGATTCGCTTAAATACCCACCTAAATGGGTGGGGGTTCGTATACTGGCCCCTCAATTTCATCACCTAATTACTAATTCACTATTGTTTTTTCCAAGCTCTTTTACAGTTTCTTCTACGACTACTGTTTCAAGGTATATTGTTTTGTTTTTAATTTTCAACTAATTGCTACATTGTTTCAATTGACAAGTGTGCATCTGAGTAGGGACTAATGCTGTCTAAAAGGGTGGGTCTGAACTCTCATATAATTGCTTATAAATACACTAGGTCACACAACCTGATGAAAGGGTCATATTCATTAACTTTTTAGCTTATTTTAAAGCTGGGCTGCTTGAAATTTGTTTTATTTTCATTTTTGCCTCTCTCACTGATTGCCTTTGCTCGCATGAAGGGTTGCTTTTTCTTCTGAGGGTTGAACCGGGTTGAAATGTTAAATAAAAATACAAATTTCTCAATGTTGCTGAGGCATACTTGACTCTCTCTCTCTCTCTCTATACAAATTTGCACAGCTTTGGCTCACAGAGGTTGATAAACGTGTTGTTTGATTCCCCAACCTCGCGATATTCAGTCACCCACCCCCTCTCTCTCTCTCTTTCTCCCTCCTCCTACATAACCAATACAAGTTTGCAAAAGGTTGTTTAAAATTGTATTCTAAAAATCGTTTTCGCTCTCTCTCTCTCTCTCATACAGTATACAACTTTTCTGTTCACTTATGGTATTAGGATACGAACGTGATATGCTTCGTACTCTTTATAGTGCAAAAAGTCTGTATTCAATTTAAGGCTATGATCACATGCGATGATTTAACATCACTCGTCACAAGTCGTTAAGTTCTCAAAGTCGCGCGCTTGTTGGTTTGTTTTACACTTTGAATTTTATAATTTTTACTTAATAAAGTCTGTACGTGGACTATGCTTTCGTTTTACGACACTATACAATTCACGAGCTGATGACGCTTGCGTATGCGAGCAGCGTGATTCCAGAGTAGGCACTCACGTCCACGTTGCTTCTCGGGCATGCTTTCTCAATGATGTGTCCTCGTTGGCTTGTTTTTCTGTCTAATTACACGGATTTTTACTTTTAAAGGTTTGTCATGTGGGTGTATGTTCGTTTTACTGCCCTTTTACGATGTGTTGCAAGGTGATTGATGTTGCGCCTGTGTGTGCGCCTGTGTGTTGCGCCTATGTGTGCGCCTGTTGCGTGGATGGTGCTGGCTGCTAGGCCACGGACGCTGGGACGTTGTTGTTCAGCGCGTTCGCTCAGGGTTGCATGGTTCACCTATTTGTGTTACCAGTCACTACAACTCTTATATACCGTGACACAGTTACTATCGCTGCGTTCAGATGAGTTGTTGAATATTATGATTATTTTTTATTATCGTCGTGAGCTGTTACACCGTGTGTCAAATGTTGGCGCCTTATCCCTTAGAAATAAGTTATGACTGTTGAGTTCTAATCCTTACAGTTGATAAAAAAATGACTTGGACAACGTCATGATTATCGAAGGTACTTTGATTTGTCTATGAAAGTGTTGCCTGTTGAATTTGTTTGTTTGGTGTTTGGATGAGTGATTGAAATTGCAACTTTTAAACTATTAAAACTCTTAATCCCAATTGGACCATGGTCCGATTTGAAATGTTGCTAACGAGTTTAGCGTATAAAAGTTAGATAAATTTGGGGGATAGATTTCCTGTATCACATTTCAATCCTTCACTACGCCTGAACAATTGCACCCGTATTTGACCGTATGAAACCTGAGTTTGTGCGAAAATTGCCCAAGATATTTCAGCCTGTCAAACGTAGGTCAGTCTGGAACCAAAAGTCGTAAACAAATTTTAATGACGTCGAAAATTGTAAAAAACGCCAATAAAAGGAAAAGGAAAACGATTTTTGACCTTAGAAGAATAGGCCTAAGAATAGTTTGTACTAAAGATGTAGGCCTTAGAAGCTAGTGTTTTACGGGCCCGTTAAAAAGACCTTTTTTTTTGTTTGTATTTTTAATTCGAGCTTAATTGTGAAATGTACCATAAAATGAAAACCTGTCGTATTTCTTACTGTCCATACACTAGTGTTTGGTGTTGTGAACGAAACCTGTCGTGTTTTTCAACTGTATCTCTGACATAGTGGATGTTAAACCTTAACTATGCTGTTGTGTAAAAATGTTGAGCCGTTTGACTTTGGGGAACGTTTGTTCTCGGGCTGTCAAAACAAGATATTTACTTTGTCACATACACGTACACTTGACTACATCATAACGCGGCCTGATTAGAGAGATTGTAGCCAAGTGAATACTACCATCCCGTTGTGAGTAGATTCACACTTGGTTGCAGAATTACAACCATGCAGCAACATAACAGTAATGTGTGACAGTGTTTCGTAATTTAGCGAATTGCATGTAATGTTTTCAAACTTTAGATAACAAACCGACCAATCAACCAACCAATCAACCAGCCAACCAACCAACCAGCTGACCAACCGTGTGAAACTTTAATTTTTTAGAACACTGTGATTTAATGAATGAAATTTTGGCTGAAAAATTCAGTATATGCCCGCGTGTAGAATCAGCCCCAAATTCGGTTCGTCAAAAATAAATATTAATACGTGTAGGTTGAATGATTGTAGTTCACGCACCATTAATGAATTTGTGTGACTGAAGGTGAATTGGAGAATGAAAGTGTCAAACAAATTTAAAACTTTAGTGTTGGATGGACTGTTCAAGATAAGATTTATAATAATAATGTCATTTACTCGTGTCACCATGAAGAAGTTTTTGACTACTCAGTTGTCCGGAATAAATCGTTCAAGGAGGTAAAAAAAACAAAACAAAAAAAAACAAAAAACAAAAAAAAAACAAAAAAAAAACAAAAAAACCAAACCCTTGAAACTAATAGGGGAACTTCAATGGAGTACAAACCATTGCAGTTCATGTACCCACGCTTGAAAAACGCGTTGGCTTTTTAGTGATGCTAACACGTACAATAAGCATAACAACAGCCGACTTGGTGATATCTAACGCGGTCAATGTTATACTTGAGTTATTAGGTTATCGTTGCGTATGCATATTTATCGAAAAGGAAACACTTTAATGAGATAAAAAAGCTGTGAAACTAATAGTCAAACTTCACTGATGTAAAAAGCAACGTATTTCATGTACTCTGACAGAAAGAAACACTTTAAGGGGATGATAAATCAGTGAAACTAAAAGTGGGGGGCAAGTCATATGAACCATAAACAAACATATTTCAGCCTGTCAAACATAGGTCAGTCTGGAACCAAAAGTCGTAAACAAATTTTAATGACGTCGAAAATTGTAAAAAACGCCGGTAAAAGGAAAAGGAAAACGATTTTTAACCTTAACAATAAGTGTCTAACCGGTTAAAAACGGGGATTGACTGAATAAAATGTGGGTCCTATAGTCACATAGAATCGAACTCAAACCATCATTCAACCCGTGAATGATAACCTGATATTCTACCCACTGGACCTTTTAGGTCACCCGACCAAGTAACAGTAAAATGTCATAGTGATATTTTAACTTAAAGCTTGTATAGAATGATACCTATAATACACTATCCCTGTACGCCCTTAAAAGAGTGAACATTGAGTGAGCGAGATAAAATTATTTAAAATACAAACAACAAACTGAACAATCAGAGCACCGCAATCACAGAGAGTAGAGGAAAATTAAACATACGTAGTGAGAAACAGTGTTTATAAAGTATATGCGATGCCCACTCTCTAATTCAACGGTTTAGGGTTATCAGTAGTCGACTGAAACAATATACCAACAAATTTACCAAGAGGCCTAGTTTAATTAACCGAATAACCCATGAAACAAATGAGGAAACATATTTCACGTACCCTAACTAACAGATACGACTATTTTTTAGCTCGGATTACTGCAAAACGCAGTTATTAGGGGATCTACAATTCTGTTCATGCCCAACACTGAACACAGCGACCAAGAAGCTGATATCCGTAACATATAAATTTCTTAATAGGAACCCTGTGCTCACACCTGTACGTATACTGTTGAAATAACAACAACATAGAAGATAAAAAAAACCCAAAAAAAACCTATGTTTCAAACCAAAGGGTAAAAAAGAATAGTTGAATTGAAGAATTAACAACTTTGGTCAATTAATTTTAAGAGAGCAATCTTTTAACAATATCAGTTAATCTGCTGCTGCTGTCGAAATGTATAGACCATGTTAGTACAAATGCATTCGCAATCATCGGGAAAACAGTAACAGACATCAACGGTCATCAACGTTTTTGAACAATTACCAATGCTGAGAGTAAATGAAAGCATCATAAAAATCGGAGAAACTTAAAAGAAGAGGTGTGGGTGGTTGCCTTAACCAGTGCAAACCCTAACATTAATTCGAAAACGTGTATTTGAACATCAACTCTGCCTACGTCACCCTTACTGTGCCCTGTTTCTGGTGAAAAATCAACACAGAAAAATACGTGTGACTTGTGTCAGAAGAGAAAAGGAATTGTAGCATAAACATTGAATAATTTTCTTCGTTGACAAAATACTCGAGGAAAAGATGTCATTTAGCATTTATATTTACAAAAGACTAAAGAGCAAGAAACCTTGAGAGAGAGAGAGAGAGAGAGATAGAGATGAAGATAAGGTTAACCATATCGAATTGAAACAGGGAGAAATGGCGTATTTTTAATGACCACAGCAAATCGTTTCAGACATATATTAGTAACGAGAAGTCCGTATAACCTCAATAGTATTGAAAAACAGGAAATTTGTAATTTTAAACACACAATTTTAGCTTAAATTAACATAAAAGCAACAACTCACTAAGAGGTAGGGCATGTCGGCTAACAAAGGCACCCTTGAAAGACAATTTTTCTTTTTACAAACAGATTCACGTTGACGGAAATGAAAGAATAACAAACAGAAATTGATGTTAAAGAGAAACGAAAAATTTGATTAAAACAAAATTTCAGTCGAAAGAGTAACAAGGCCCAAAAGGAATGCAACTGCATCTAGTCAGATTGGGGTCACCAATGGATAGATAGGCACGCTATTATCTGTCAATTGGGTCTATCATTACTTTAACCCTTTTTAGTCAACAAAGCAGTGTGTTGCTAAAAGCAACCTTCGGACTTCACAGCTAACGCTGGCATTGTTTGAGTCGGTTCACAATGCGTTTGCCATGCCATGTGCGGGCAGAAATTAGGAGGAGGCATGTGTAAGCGACTGAGCGACCTGCTTATACAATAGACCTATGAGACACTAAAACCAAACGAGGAAAGAGAAGACCTCAAACTCTCACCTATCTTACAATTTCGCTGTCTTGCCTTCTAACAAAGCAGCCCCAAAATAACCAAACAATAGAAAAAGAGTAATGAAGTCTGCTTTAATAAGTAACAATATTGACCTATGCCCCTCAAAAATGTGAACTTGTAACCCTTAAAAGCGAAATTTGCACTTAAACGTTTATTATGTAATACAGGTTAACTTAGAAATTTTAACATTTGCACGAGCCTAAATACATTAAAAGTAAAGTCAGAATTTTGTTGTATTTTATTTTATTTTATTTTTATTACGTCAGTTAAAATTATAGGGAATAAAAAACAATCGTAAAAGGGCAGTAAAACGAACATACACCCCCATGACAAACCTTTAAAAGTAAAAATCCGTGTAATTAGACAGAAAAACAAGCCAACGAGGACACGTCATTGAGAAAGCATGCCCGAGAAGCAACGTGGACGTGAGTGCCTACCCTGGAATCACGCTGCTCGCATACGCGAACGTCATCAGCTCGTGAATTGTAGAGTGTCGTAAAACGAAAGCACAGTCCACGTACAGACTTTATTAAGTAAAAGTTATAAAATTCAAACTGTAAAACAAACCAACAAGCGCGCGACTTTGAGAACTTAACGACTTGTGACGAGTGATGTTAAATCATCGCATGTGATCATAGCCTTAAATTGAATACAGACTTTTTGCACTATAAAGCGTACGAAGCATATCATGCTCGTATCCTAATACCATAAGTGAACAGAAAAGTTGTATACTGTATGAGAGAGAGAGAGCGAAAACGATTTTTAGAATACAATTTTAAACAACCTTTTGCAAACTTGTATTGGTTATGTAGGAGGAGGCAGAAAGAGAGAGAGAGAGAGGGTGGGTGACTGAATATCGCGAGGTTGGGGAATCAAACAACGCATTTATTAACCTCTGTGAGCCAAAGCTGTGCAAATTTGTATAGAGAGAGAGAGTCAAGTATGCCTCAGCAACATTGAGAAATTTGTATTTTTATTTAACATTTCAACCCGGTTCAACCCTGAGAAGAAAAAACAACCCTTCATGCGAGCAAAGGCAATCAGTGAGAGAGGCAAAAATGAAAATAAAACAAATTTCAAGCAGCCCAGCTTTAAAATAAGCTAAAAAGTTAATGAATATGACCCTTTCATCAGGTTGTGTGACCTAGTTGTATTTATAAGCAATTATATGAGAGTTCAGACCCACCCTTTTAGACAGCATTAGTCCCTACTCAGATGCACACTTGTCAATTGAAACAATGTAGCAATTAGTTGAAAATTAAAAACAAAACAATACACCTTGAAACAGTAGTCGTAGAAGAAACTGTAAAAGAGCTTGGAAAAAATTTGGTTACCCAAGAAACAATAGTGAATTGAGGGGCCAGTATACGAACCCCTACCCACTTAGGTGGGTATTTAAGCGAATCAACAGGTGTTCACTTGTAAGACAGAATCACCTAAGTGGATTTTGCTGAGAGCATCAGGACCCCTCTAATCAGCATCAGCACCAGCACCAGGGGTACATCAGAGGATTATAAAATTAATTTTATTTCAGCCTTAGGCCACCTGAACATGGCTGCCATCACGTGATTACCTTACCATCAGAGAAGGGTGTGCAAAACATGCTGTGTCGCCCTCTGGTGTCAAAACCCACCAAAAAAAGACCACACCCAATAAGGACCAACGCCCAAATACAGAGCAACGCCCAAAAAAGGACCAACGCCCAAATAAAGACCAATGCCCAAAACAGGGGAGGTGAGGTGGTTGGTCACGTGAGTCGCTTTCTCGCACGCGGATTGGTTGAACGCCTGTGAAGTCAGGAAGGTGGGGAGGAGGGGGTTGGGTGGTCACGTGACACGAATACGAGGTGGTGGTTGGTCACGTGAGTCGCATTCTGCACACTGATTGGTTGAACGCCTGTGACGTCAGGAAGGGGGTGGGGGGTTGGGGTGGTCACGTGACGCGAATACTGCACGCTGATTGGTTGAAATCGGGGTGCCTAGCTCATTATATATGCATCCCGATCGAGTACTATTCTACTCTCACTGCAGCAGTAAAACACCATAGCATGCGCGGTCTTGAAGTTCTGCCCCCATTAACTGATGACCACCATGTGCTGCATGCCTTCAGGCACGATTGTGCAACGCCCCTCACCACATTGTACAAGGTCAACGGTCAACCCGTCCTTTACAGCTACTTCATGTGGATATAATGGGACCAATGCCTACCACTTGTATCCATGGAAACAAATTCCTGTTAGTAGCCGTCAATGATTTCTCACGAAAAACTTTCGTTTGTGCTACATTGACAAAACGTGAAGTGCCAAAAGCGTTATTGGACTTCATAATAAAGCTACAACGCTCTACAGGACAAAATCTGGCGTATATATGTTCCGATAATGGAACAGAATTCACCAATGCGGAGCTAGGTGAGTTCTGTACGAAGCAAGGTATATCTCAACAATTCACCATTCCTGAGAACCCCCAGTCAAATGGTGTTGCTGAGAGAACTGTTCACTCCATTTGCGATGGAATTCGAGTTCTCTTTACATCGTCAAAAGTTCCGCACCGATTCTGGGACCATGCTGCGACTACAGCAGTATTTAATCTAAGCGAGGTCAGACTAAGTCCCCTGAGGAGATATGGTCCAAAAAGAAACCGACCATCAAATATCGATCTCCTTTCGGTTGCCTGGTATACTAATATATACCCAAGTCGCACCGATCAAAGTTTGACACTCGCGCCAAAACTGGTGTTTTTATGGGATACTCCGCGTCATCTCCTGGGTACCTTATTTTGCACTCGATGAGAGCAAGTTTTTACGAGCACGTACCGTTCATTTCTTTCCTAAGATATCTCCAGAGTTCACATGAAAATCAGATCCGTCATTATCTGTTTCTCTGGTATTTCCAATTCACATGGAAACTCCAGTTTTTGAAGCACCAAAACCTCATGAACCACATCTCATTCAGAGCATATCGCCAATCTCACCCACTCTAACATTAGACGAGACAAGCATGCAGGTCCTGTCTGATACCGAGGGCACGCTAGTGGTCACACTTCCATCAGAAACCACATCGATGGAAGATTCCCCAGTTTGTTCGTCTAAATCACCAGTGAACCAACCACCTGTTGAAGTCCCACAACTGGTATTACGACGTTCACAAAAGTTAAAAGAGAAGGCAAAAAAACAACGTGCTGCCTTATGTCATCCAGACTTTACTGACTCCGATTTACTAATCACTCTGCCAATGACACCCCAGTCTTATGAACAAGCACTCGCCTCTCCCCAACATCATTAATGGGTAGAGGCCATGCAAGATGAATTGAATTCACTCATACTTCATCATGTCTGGGATTTAGAGCTTCCACCACCAAATGTAAAAATTTTAAAAAGCAAATGGATCTAAAAAGCAAATGGATTTAAAAAGCAAATATAATCCTGATGGTTCAGTGTCCAGATTCAAGGCAAGGTTGGTGGCTATCGGCTCGTCACAAGTCTACGGGAGCAAGTATGAGTTAACATTCTCACCTGTCATCAGAATAGAATCCGTTCGCTTACTATTTGCCATAGCTGCAAATAGAGAAAGGTGCACCCAGCTTCTTACCCGATTATAATTCATTCATCCAGAGCAGACGATTGTTTTTTTTTACTGCGCTAAAGGCTGGTTTCCATTTAGCGTCGGTTCAGCGTCGGCGTCCTTTTTGCTTTGGAGTCCTTTTTTCCAATCGTCGCCTGTGAGACGCGCCCTGATTAGCACGCGAGCGCGGTCGTTTTCCATTTAGCGACTTTCAACAGTTATCCTGCATCTGGTCTGATCTGATTGGTCTAGTCGCTGCAAACAATTGTCGCTCTCTCAAGGTGATGGAAAAAGAAGATGTCAACCACTCCGGTCAAGTTCACGCTTTGAATTTATTACTATATCATTTTTACTTAATAAATAAATGATTCACGAAATTTTATAACCTGTTTAATAATAAATTCACGAAGGAAAAGTCGCGAGAACCCATGTCGGCGAACAGCAGCTACGGCAGCCATGATTCTCCATCTGAATCGGCAAAGACAATTACCCAGAATCCATAGCGAAGTAGATCGCACCTGATTGGCTAGATCAAAACAACGCCCGAAAAAGACGCCTAAAAATCTAGCCATGCCAGATCTTGAAACGACGCGTGACCGACGCCGGCCGACACCGAACCGACACAGACGCTTAACAGACGCTAATTGGAAAACGAATGCGTTTTTCAAAAATTCCAAAAAAAGACGCAGACGCCTAACCTACGCCGAACCGACGCTAAATGGAAACCGGCCTTAATGCTGGGTGCACCATTCTCTTAACAGTCTACGTGGATGACATCGTGGCAGCAACAAATATCTGCATACTAACCTCCATCATGGACAAAGTGAAGCAAGAGATCGATCTCGTGGAGTTGGGAGTGGTAAAACATCTGCTGGGTATGCATGTGTCACAAGTGAACGATTCTATTCATCTATCACAGGCACATTATATCCAGCAAATCCTGCATGATTATGGCCTTCAAGACATCAAACCAAAGACCATGCCACTAAGTCCTCATGTAAACCTTGATGATACTGCGGACTCACAACCAATCGATTCTACCCATTACCAATCTCTTCTCGGTTCCTTAATGTATGTAATGACTTGCATGCGGCCGGATATAGCTTTCGCAATTACTAGGCTGTCGATATATGCTAAATCGTCTACACACTTGCATATGACTGCTCTTAAGGGCGTCACTTCTTATCTTAAACACACCTGCGACACATCACTAGTTTTTACTCCATCTACAGGTCCTTTGTGCGCATTCGCTGAAGCTAGCTGGTGTGTCACCCCACAGAGTAAAGGATACACTGGAATTTTGATCAAAATGGGGAAAAATACCATAACCTGGTCTTCTAAGAAACAACGTTTAGTCGCCCTGAGCAGCTGCGAAGCAGAAATAATCACTATAAACGAATGCGTGAAGTCACTGAAAGGTCTTTGGGACCTCATAACTGAGTTAGGACAAGAGGAGTTTGTTTCTTTCTCTATAATCATTTAGCATGCCTGAGAGTATTAGAATCGAAGAGTAGGACAAGACACATCTTGAGATTGCATAATTTCATCGCGCGAGAAATTAATCTACAGAATGTGATTCTTACCTACTGTTCTTCCCCCGACATGCCGGCAGACGTACTAACTAAACCTTTACCTGCCCCTGCTTTACGCAGATTTCTGGATTTGTTATCCTTATCTGAGCAGGATAAGTAATTGTTTATATTAATTATTTAACTCATTGGTTTCCTAGCCCCTCACTAGGGTATTTACAAAGTTCATCTTATTCTTTTAAACTTCATGATTGCAAAGTTATTTACTTCGCGGGAAGAGAGGGGTTCTAAACGCAATATTTTTTGTTAAATGACTTTAGCCTTAAGATCACAAAAGGTTTTTTGGGCTTGTTCTTACCTTACGTGAAAGTAGTAACCATATTTTTTTTTTACTAACGATATGTATTTTTTACATTTGTTAACGTATTATACGTTTAATATATTTTTTAATTTGGTATACCAAAATGCAAAATATTTTTTTTATTTTATTTTTTTTTTGCTAAAAAGCAAAACATACTGTGTGCGCACATGAAAATGAAAGGAAATATAAAAGGCATAAATGTTTCTTTGTTTATTGTAACTTAAATAAATTTTTTGTCAAACTTGTAAATGTAACGTAAGTACCCAAACTTCTATCTGTACAAATGATCGTTATTTTTTTTTTGTGTTCAAGAAAATTACAGGGGGCTTTGTTCGGGAAAAAGAAAAAAAAAGAGAAAAAAAATAGATATAATAATATTTATTTGTAAATGATTATTCTATTTTTATTTAAGTTTTTTTAACTGTTTGCAGACAGTGATTGTTGGGTTTGTACTGTTTAAATAAATGTTAATTAAAAATCTCCACGTCATAGTCATTGTCTGCTGCAGTTGTTTCTCGCGAATAATTTTCCGTGACCACGAGGATGTTGAATCGCACTATTGTTGGTGTTCTTTCCGTAATTTTTTTTTTAGACAGACTACTTCCAGCTTCTAGCTTGACCAGTCCTTCTTCCTTGTGGTCCTCCACGCCTTTACTAGTGCAGCCATGGCGTTCAACCTTCATCTCATTCCATAGGCCTTCAATTGAATCTTCAAATATGGGAATCGACCATGCTTTCTTTGCTACTGTTTTTTTCCTTCATGACATTGGATAACTGGCGAAAGAATCCAATGCCCTGTAAATTGCTTCTACCCTGCTGCTTGATGTTTAGTTTCTTACTATTGACTCAGAAAGGTGAATCTCACTTTCTCGCGGCAACCATGTTATTTTGTCGTGCAGCATTTTTTACGGGTTTACTCGTAAGGTGATAATGAAATTTTCTTTGATTTTATTTCAACAATAACGCATATAAGGGATGCCTTGTTGCCCATTTTTCAGTTTTTCCCATTAATAACTGATTATTATTTCGTAGTCTTCTTTTAGGCACAATGAAAATTTGAATTTTCTTTCTTATTCTTTATAAGGAATTAGTCTGTCTCAATGTATCTTTAAATATTTAAACGCAATTCGCACAATGTAGCGATTAATGTTTCTCACCACAGTCTTTTGCTGTATGAGCGTATATTTAAATATTCCTTTATTTATTTCGAGAAATTTTTTTTTGTAATTGAGATCACAATGCTAATTCCTCAATTAAACCGTATTGTATAGAATATTCTTTTGTACAGATTTTTTTTGTACTTCATAATAAATATCTTATTTTTAAACCAAAAATAAGAGTTCCTTTTTTTCTTCTTATGTTTGGGGTTCTTTCAAGTAACACCCCTTAAATTCTGTTGTCTTTTTTTGTTTCAGCTTAAGTAACACCCCTTAAACAGCTGTCCAGAAGTTCGTTCATGAGAACATCCGTACGAGTAGTTTCTTCACTTCGCAGATGAGAATAGATCAGGTCAACTATGAAAAGAAATTAAGTAACAAGCGTTAAAAAGTCATCAACTTATAAGAATCCGACGCAAATAAACAAATTAAAGTGATATCGTATCACGTATCGAGTCCATAGTTTAATGAAGCATCAGGATGGAGTATATTCGAAAGGGTCGGGCCATGCAATTTTCAATAATTTATGGACAAAAGAATGTATATATTAAAAGAAAAATTGTCAGTTAACGCCAATAAGCAATCCGTTTTAATTCACAGTCAATATGCAATACTACCTCTAGATATCCAAGCAATTCGTCCGTCCTGGGTATTCACTCTCCGAGATGGCGACCGACGTTCCAAAATACGAAAATTTTCAAGTCTTGTTTTCACAAATTTCTTGGAATGTTACAAAAACGAAAACTGGAGTGGTGAGAAAAAACCGAGATCAAAAGCTCCCGAAGTGCACCACGACAAGCGATCGGCAGGGGATTCTAACCGAGGTACGGAAAGGAGGAGAAGTTTCTGGAACTGGAAGGCATCAGGTCATAGGATAAAGGTCTCCAACAGTCGTATGGAGCACAATGGAAAGCCGCGGCCACGCTTCCCTATGAATCCGACACAGGCAATATATAATAAAGGAGACGAGAAACTGAGTGCGCAGTGACGTGATGCAGGCTGGAAATTTCAGACGCGTTGGACACAAACGAACGCCGTGAGAAGAGCGAGTCGTCGGGAAACGAGAACGAAGCGGCGGAGCAGCAGAGATATCGTTCGAGCGTATTACAATGCATCTCTCTTCATTCCTGTGAAAGTGCCAGCCGACCCGTACATTCCTGCGTTGGAAACCGAGTTTTGGACCGTGAACCATTCCTATGACGAAGGACTCAAATTATTGGAGCTGCAACATCAGAAACTGACAGGTAGTTTTCCGTCAGGGCTCTCAGCCTATTTTTCCTGTTCAATTGGTTGTTTCTCGATTAGAGGTGGTGGCAGATTTATATATCACTAAATTCTTATCTTTGCGGACTTTAAAAAGTGTACTAGCTAATTAAATGTGTGGCGTTTTATTTTGGCTCTGCTTTTAAATTGGAGTCGTGTGTTTATTAAGTCTTGAGAACGAGGTGTTCGTCCTATTTACAAAAGTACGGTGTAGCAAGCTCTCTCAACTTACCCTCTGTATGCAAATTAAAATTTAGGACATAAATTTAGTTTCCCTAATTATTGTTTTGTATATTTCTTTTATAGTGTCCACAGTTCTCTTGTGGAGGATTTTATTGCTCATTTATAATCAACCATCAGTATGGAATACTTTATAAGACTTTAACAGCTCGGACTTGACTTTTCTTAAACGGACTATTGTTTGCACTTAATTTAATTGAGTTTCATTCTCAGTTAAGTTCGAGCGTTTGCCGTTTTCATTCTGTACCTCGTTTAAATTTGTTGCAAGCCTAATGTCATATTTTTTGTTATAAGTATACTGTCGTTTTTTAATATTTAAAGGCGACTCTCATTAGTACAAGGTACGTAAGATTTAATTAAGCACTTCTTTTATTTTCCTGGTTTAAATTAACGACCGTGGAAGCAGTAAGGTCGTTAGTTGTTTTTGCTTTACATTTCCGTTTTTATAACAGTGTGTAGAATTAAAGAGAATTGGGTGAATTAGGCAACCATTTAATTCTCTTGGCCTTCTCTTGGCTTAAGGAAGGGAAGGCAGCGTGTGTTTTTGAAAAAAGAGAGAGAATGTGTAGTTTTAGTCTGTGTTTAAAGATTAAATTTACTCTTTGATATAGTCATTAGGGACAGTAGCTTTATGGACCTTTTTTTGACTGTATTTATAAGTAGCCATTAAGCAAATTTGTGGTTTAGTGCAGTGTTTTTTTTCCTCTGTGAAGTGTGCTACAATCTTCAGATATTTTTATGTGGTGATCTTCAGTTATCTTTTGTGTGTTTCTTCTGCAAGGTGTGTGATACCGCCGTTAGTGAATTTTTTTTTAAAGTTAGCATATGACCTTACATTGTAGGGTCGTATGCCCAACGCTAGTGAATTAGTGTCTCGATACCTGTGAATTAGTGTTTCGGCGTTTATTGTAATGTGTTCCAAGTGAAAAGTGATTTGTGCTATCTAAGTGGTGGTATTTTTGTTCAAGTTTGCGCCCCATCAAGATGGAAGGAGAAGAGCCGAAAAATGATGAGATTCAGTGGACTATGTTAACTCAAGCCATAAGTCAGCTGTTGACTACTCCTATGCACCGAGCAGTCGATAGTATACAGTTTCCTACGTTTTCAGGATTACCTTCCGACGACCCTAGTTTATTCTTACATTTATTTATTTCAACCGCCGAGAGCAAGGGAATAACAGAAGCCGACTGTGCTAACTTCATTCGATTAAACTTCAAAAGAACAGCAGCAGACTGGGTACCCGTGGGACCAATTTAAAGTGGACTTCGTGAATACGTTTGCAAGAGGGCTCACTAAAAAGACAATAAGACTGGAATTACAAAAGCTAAGGCTTAAAGGAAGCAACTTTACGATTACGTTACAAAGTTCCGTAGGTTAGCAGGAAGCCTAGCCGACATCAGAATCTGAAAAGTTACATTTTTGACACAAGATTTACCTAGTCACTTAGCCACAAAACTAAGACTGAGCGATGCCATGACTGCAGAGGAAGGAACAGGATTCATTGAACGATGGTTCCGAGCTCAAGGCACGCTGGTGCTAGCATATGCTGAGCCAGCAGAAGAAATGCAACTAGGAGCTATAAGCAGGGATGCTGGAAGTAAATATAAAACTTGTAAACCATTTAAAGGAAACTGCTTCAAATGTGGCCGATTCGGACATATGGCCAAATCCTGTCGTAGCCCTCCAGTCAATAAGCCTAAAGCAAGGAAAGGCAAAGCTAAACAGTAAACTTCATCCACCAGGATTTGGATAATGAGCTATGCATTATAGTTCTATCCATAGCAGGACAAGAGTGTAAAGCCCTAGTGGATACTAGCACTTTGGATAATACAGTCCTGGAAAAAATGATAGGAACTTTTGTTTTTTCAACATAACATTTTTAATAATGAATTTATTTCAACGAAACTTTACACACCTGTGCCCACACTGCATTGACACCACTGGTTTCAATACAGTCAAAATATTTAAAAAATTAGTTGAGCCACAACCAATTTTTGAAAAAAGAGTGAAAAAAAATGATAGGTACTACTTCAGTTATCATGAGATTGCTCGTATTTAATATTTTGTAAATCCACCATTTTTGTTGATCATATAAAACACACGGTCCTTCATAGATTCTATTAGTTTTTCACGAAATTTCTTCCCAAGCTTCAAGAACAGCCTGTTTGAGACTCTGGACATTCTCAAACTGCCGCCCGTTCTTATAAACGGCCCAAACCATGATTCCCCAGAGATTTTCAATGGGGTTAAGGTCTGGACTTATCAGGCCATTTCATAACCCTGATGTTTTTGGTCTTGAACCACTCCATAGTCGATTTGGAAACCTGACATGGGGCGTTGTCCTGCTGAAATATCCAATCTTGGCCTCCGATGATTGGTCCAAATGGGATAAGATACTTCTGAAGCATTTCTTGATACAGTAAAATCCCGTTACAACGTACCTCACATTAACATACATTTCAGAATAACGTACAAATTTCAAATCCCCGTCCCAAACGTAGGTATTTTAATGCTAAAAAGTTTCAGAATAACGTACCTCACTTTAACGTACATTTCAGAATAATGTACTAATTTTACATTCCCTTGGTTAAATTATCCCTTCAGTACAACGTACATCGTTCACATGTCTTGGTCCGATTGGTTAATGCAGCCCATGCGAAAGTTGCAACTGGGCCAATGGGCAAGTTATAGAAAGAAAGCAGATGGCCATTACAGTTTTTTTTTAAAATTAAAGTAATGCTACATATTGTATATGATATAGCGTATTTGTATTGAATAAAATAAAATGCATTCATGTATTCTTATGTTTTTCTATGAATATATGCATTGTTCACAAGCCCCCCCCCCCCCCAGTTTCAGAATAACGTACACCTCAGAATAACGTACAAATTTCCAGGTCCCTTGAAGTACGTTGTAACGGGGTTTTACTGTACTTGACGCTGTTCATTCGACCATCTACAAACACTAATTCCACCTTTCCACTGGCACTGAATGCCCCCCAAACCATAACTGAACCGCCACCCTGGATGCGCTTCGAAAAGTGCTTTGGTTCCTTTCGTAAATTGTGCCAATAGTAGTTCCAGCCATCGGGTCCATCGAGGTTGAACTTTTTTTCATCACTAAAGATGACTGAGTTCCATTCGGAAGTCCAGGTTTGATGCTGTTTGGCTAGCTGAAGACGATCGACTTTGTGCTGGTTGGTAAATGGTGGTTTCTGTTTCATTTTCTGGCGTTGGAGATGATGACATTGGTTGAGATAGTTATTAATAGTTCTTCGATGAGCCTGTGTTCCAATTGCCTGTTTGATGGAGTTGGCAGAAATTTGCTTGTTGCTTGCCATGCGAAGAATTCGACGGTGGTCTCTATCACTAAGTGCTTTAGGCCTTCCTGTCGTTTTCTTTGTACCATATGATTGTGAATTTTTCAGGAAAGATGAAATTACTTGCTTGGACCTTCCAATCAAACGGGAAATTTCTGCTTTTGACATGCAATGTTCTTTATATGCCATGATTTTTCCTCTCTCATAATGGGTAAGTTGTTTATCATGTCCCATTTTGAAGATACTTAGTGAACACGTTTAATTTTATCAGAGATATCTTGTTCAGAATTGCATATTAGCAATGGTGAGAAGGTCTCACATTCCCAGTTTGGGGGGGGGGGGGGCAGATTATTCATTTAGTTCCTATCATTTTTTCCATCCTTTTTTTCAAAAATTGGTTGTGGCTCAACTAATTTTTTAAATATTTTGACTGAATTGAAACCAGTGGTGTCAATGCAATGTGGGCACAAGTGTGTAAAGTTTCGTTGAAGTAAATTCATTATTAAAAATGTTATGCTGAAAACACAAAAGTTCCTATCATTTTTTCCAGGACTGTGTATCAGTAAAACAGTGTTCCAGAAGTTGATATCGAAAACTGCAAAAGAAGGATTGCTTATGCAGACGGAAGGACGACACCTATTGTAGTCATGACATATCAAGTACCGGTTAAAAGCAGCAAATATAAAGATATCCTGAACGTCAATGTGGTCGAGCTCAAAAATATTGATGTGATGCTTGGCTTAAGATGGATTTAACGAGTCAACGCTGAATTTCAGTGGGTTAAACGACGGTGTGGGCTGGTAATAAAGGGAAAGAAAACATGACTGGCACAATGGAAACGATTGTCTCTAAGCTACTTGGTGTCCTCGCAAGAAATTAATCATATCCTTAAAGAGGAGCCTGAATCGGTATATTTACTTACTATTAAAGCTATTCAAGATAAAGAATTAAATGTGCATTCTGATTTTAAGAAAATAATTGATAATTTTCAGGACTTATTTAGAGTCAAAATGCAACATGGCCGCTCGCCTGGTGAAGATTTGGACTTAAATACTCAAAACAAACGCATAATAAGACAAGCAAATCCTTTCAAGTGGAAGGATAACAAACGAAAAAGGCTAAAAGATGCTGGAATGGACGGGATTACCTCCAAAGCGAAGTACGCAACATACCATAGAGTGTCCCAAACGGCCGCACCATTTAATTCTCCACTTATCCCCTATCGCAAGAAGAAGAAAAGGAGCTCCAAAACACTATTCAGGATATGATACGTAAGCGCCTTATTGTACCATCAGTATCAGTTTGTCTCGCCAGTACTTTTTGTAAAGGAAGGATCGTTGCGCATGTGTATTGACTATAAGATGCTGAATAAGATGTCACGCAATAACTGCTATCCTATACCAAGGGTGGATTCATTACTTGACAAACTGCAAGCAGCCAAGTACTTTGTTAAACTTGATATTTTACAAGCGTATGTATCATCAAGTCCGATTACGGCACGAAAACGCTTATTTAACGGCTTTCAAGACATGCTTTGGACTATTCGAATATCGGTTAATGCCCTTCGGTTTAAAGGGAGCAGCGTTGACATTTGCCAAAGCGATAAATGAAGTACTGTGGCCTTTTCTGAATAAAGGCGTCGCAGCCTATTTCGACGATGTATTAATATATGCAGATTCCTTGGACAAGCTAAAGGAGTTAACCGTTCAGGTGTTAAAAAAGCTGAGAAAACAGATTCTTCTTACGCTTGACAAGTGCTGTTTCGGGGTTGATAAGGTTAGCTATCTAGGTTACTTGCTCGGCCATTGAGAGAAAGCGTGTGAAGAAAGGGTAACATCAGTCGTAAAGACGTGGCCAACCCCTCAAAAAGTTTCTCGCTTAGATCTTTTTTAGGAACAGCTCAATTTTATTGGCTGTTCATGTAGCACTATTCGACGATAGCAGAGCCATTGTTCCGCCTGATAAGAAAAGATGAAGCGTTCAAATGGACCAAAGAACAACAAGTAGCGTTTAAAGCACTAAAAAAAGGCTTTCAGCCAGTCGCCGATTCTTAGGATATTTTACCAGACAAAACCTTTGCATATCGCCTGCGATGCATCAAGGGAAACAGTAGGGTGCATTGCATCGAAGCAATATGGAACAAACTTTTACCAGTGGCATTCGAATCACGGAGATTTCAGAAAGGAGAGCAAACAGCCTCATCGTATCAACGGGAGTTATTAGACGTTGCCCATGCGGCCAGAATTTGGCGACACTACATCATCCAAACTCCAACGGTTTTATATATTGACAACCAGGCGGTTGCACAGCTGCTCCAGCAACCCAAGCTCTTGAGACTTCAAGCGTAAGTTCTTCAATATCTCCTAGATTACCAACTGACATTAAAATACATAAAGCAGTGGACAATAGGATTGCCGACGCATTGTCCCGGATAAGGAAAGAGGACCAGCCGATCAATGTCATCAGCCTCCAGGATTTTTCGCAGGATCGTTTTCACTCTCTGCGATCACACGGCGGGAGAGTGTTACAAAAACGGAAACTGGAGCGCCGTGAAAAAACGAAATCGAAAGCTCTCAAAGTGCACCACGACAAGCGATCGGCGGGGGATTCAAACCGAGGCACGGAAAGGAGGAGAAGTTTCTGAAACTCGAAGGCATCAGGTCGTAGGAAAAAGTCTCCAACAGTCGTATCGAGCATGATGGAAAGCTGCAGCCACGCTTCTCTATGAATCTGACACAGGCAATAGGCGATAAAGGAGACAGGAACCTTAGTGCGCAGAGACGTGAGGCAGGCTGGAAATTTCAGGCACTTAATTTAATTGAGTTTCATTCTCAGTTAAGTTTGAGCGTTTGCTATTTTCATTTTGCACCTCGTTTAAATTTGTTGCAGCCTAATGTCATATATTTCGTTATAAGTATACTGTCGTTTTTTAATATTTAAAGGCGACTCTCATTAGTAGAAGGTACGCAAGATTTAATTAAGCACTTCTTTTATTTGCCTGGTTTAAATTAACGACCGTGGAAGCAGTAAGGTCGTTAGTTGTTTATGCTTTACATTTCCGTTTTTATAACAGTGTGTAGAATTAAAGAGAATTGGGTGAATTAAGCAACCATTTAATGCTTAATCTCTTGGTTTGTCTTTTTGGCTTTTGAGTTCTCCTAATGCGTGCACTATTTATGTAATAGCTTTATATAAATTTTATTACTGCACGCTAATACAGAAAATTATTGTTACCCTTTCCAAGGAAAGGAAGGTTTGTAAAGCATTTACTCGGGTTATTTAGACCATTAGTCTTAAACTTACTTGTTTTTCCTTATCAGAATTATTGTTGTGGCTTTATTAATCATTCCTGCATTAAACTATTGCTTATTTATCGCATACCCGTACTTATCCTACAATGTATGTCTTTATTTAAAATTTTCCACTGTGCTTTGCATTTAACCATGACCTGGAATTACTCAAGGCTTCATAATGTACAGTCTGACACGAAAAATCTTTTACTATTCGTTATCGTTAAAGCAGAGCACTTGGAATGCAACTGACATGGATGAAGAATAACAGGATAATCAACTCCATAGGCAAGCCCAGCAACCTCTCTCGTGGTGGCGCCATCTGTTTATTTCCGTGAAAATCTCCCTTTCTTATCTCAATCCAATGCTTCTTTTAATGGTCGTTTTGATGAGATAATTAATTATTTTTATACAAAAATTGGATAAAATCAATTAGATGCAAGCTAGTTTCTGGAAAAAGTTATTAAAAATCACGCGGCTGAATTAAATTAGTTAAAAAAATTATTTAGGTGAAGTTGAAGCTCTTAAACAAAAATAAAAATTTCATGACTTAAAAAAACAAAAAAGTAGTAACGTTTATCATAAAAATGTTTTAAAGCTTTTTTTTTTTTTTTTTTTTTTAAATTTTTTTACGATTGTAATGAGGCAAAAAATTATTTCCGGCATAACAATATTTTAACTGTTATCCTTTTCGATTAACGTTTTAAGAAATCACTCCTCCCTTCCCCATCAAAGATATTAAAATGCAGAATTTTGAACGATTTTAAAATTAATTTGACCACATAGTCATTACTTGATCCCCCTCCCTCCCCTTTGTGGTCATAAGTGGTCAAATACTGACCCCTCCTCCACCAATTAATATTTATTTCAGGCCCCTAATTAATAAAAAAAGATATTAAAAATGCTATTTATTTGCATGTATGTGTAAAATTAAACCTCCCAATGTAAACAAACAATACGTGAATTAATACGTGTATGGCTAACTCGCCACTTCTCTAAAATAATCGAATTAAGAGCAAATTATGCATGTTCGATGAAGTGTGTTACCTTTCCGGATCTCTAGGAAGTCGAAAAAAAGGCAAATTCCGTTTTTTCCCCTAGAATTAGAACACACTTCACCTCCATAAGCAGCCATATTTTCATGGAAATAACTGGAGGGCGCCACTGTTTCACAACTTACTTGCGACGCATAGGAGTCCGTTATCCTGTTATTCTTCATCCATGCAACTGATCTCCAAGACTAGCAGCTAATCCTCGAATTCCTCCCACCAATCAGAAACAAACGTACGTGTTGCGCCCTCTTTTGTCTATCTTTGCGGAGAACTAATATCTCGAAGGCCATGATGTAAGATGAAACTAAGTTAAGATGAACAGCGATTAAGAATGTATTTTCTGATGACCTGAGTGAAATGTTCAAACTATAAGCATATAGGGATGCAACATCGAATCAAAACATCGACGTTTTTCTGTAGTAGTATTTTCAGTAGAATATTCAGTTGCAAAAACAAAGTTAAATGAATATAGTTTCAATTTTTCCTTGATAATTTCAATTGCTAGTGGCGGAGTCAGTGAAGTTATTTCGGTATTTCGGTAACATCGGAAGGAAAAACATAGATTCATCGTAACAATAACATCGATGTTTAAAAAATGTAATCTCTTACATCTCTTGTGTAAACAACTGCTAATACTAGAGAAAATGAGTTTTTGTCATTTAGTATTGCTAATATTAATCAGTTTCTGCCCTAGCGTAATCTGGCTAGGTTGATTTTTTTTAATTGAAACTTTCAAGAACAAGAATAAAAGAGAAAAAATTAATTCAATTACGAATTTACAAGATTACGTAATTTAATAAAATAATTTTACTAAAATGAATTTCCCTTTCAGTGTGATTTGTCTAATTATTAGTATTTTTATCTTGTTTAATTCAGCTTTGCACTTTAGTGTAATCTTTATTTTCGTCCTAGGTGTAATGGAAATTTGTTTTCGATTTTTAACACTTGTTTTCTTGCACTACGTAAATAAAAAGAAGCTTTTTATTTTTTTCAAGATTTTTAATGCACCAGATATCGTACCACATCATCAAAGACAATTCCTAATTATATTTTAGATTTCATTCATTATCTGATTAGCTATACGGCTTTATAGCTAATATTATCCTCATGTATTGGTTTTATACTTCATTATTATTATTATGAACATTGATTATGTTTATTTATTATTAATACTTCGAAGCCGGTATTATTACAGCAGTTTTATTAATTGTAATAAATTGTAATTTTTCCAAGTTTGTAGCATTAATTGTAAAATCTGCGATAAGATAATCTGATTACATGAAATAAACTGCAAAAGAGCCAATCTAGAGCGATGCGAGCAGAGCAGAATGAGTAATTATGCCTGGGGAGGGAGGGGGGTGGACGCATCGATACGCATTACTTAATTTAAAGGAAATGTGGCGTTTCTTGATTTGCAAATTGTCGGCGTCATTCATAATATTCATCCTATCTTATATTAGCTGCTCGATGCGAAGATAAAAGTGCTTAACACATGGCATTTCTCTACACTGCGAAGCGAATCCGCCATGTTGGCTCGTCGACGGAGGGACCAAAGTAATTTCTAAAATTGGATATCTGAAACCGAAACCTTTTTTCCCTTTTGACGCTTCTGATTGGTCGGAGGAATTCGAGGATTAGCCGCTGGTTCTCCAAGCTAGAACCAGGCCCAGTCACTTATAGCATGGTTATTAGAAGTTAGTGGTTGGTCAACTTCTTTGTTCTCGCGCTAAAAACGTAATTGGGGAAAACTGCTCCTACTAGGTGGCTTCGATGTCGTTAGCAGTCTATAGATAGCCATGCATTAAGCTTAGTTTCAATGGAGAGCTTCGTCAGTACTCATTTCACCTGCTAATTCTCTCACCATATTTAATTATTAAAATGCCTTTTAGGTGTGTAGTACCTGGATGTAAGTTTGGCTATGATTATAGCAAAGATAAAAGGCATAAAATCGCACCATGCGATTCCTCGAAAGGATTTCATCCTTTCTAAATCATCACGTGTATGTGATTTGCATTTCGACGGACGATTTTTAATAACTTCAACTCCATTTATTATTAATGGAAAAACTGAGCATCTGCCGAGATTACGTCCAGCCCTGACTGAAGATGCCTGTCCTACAATATTTATTACTAGAAGAGGTACCCGGCGTTGCCTGGGATAATTACACTTGCATAAACTTTTCCTTTCATTGTTAGTCATGAGATATTGATTGTTGGTCCATGCAGAGCGTTTGTGAATTGCGTGTTGATACCATTGTTGATACCTATTGTTGTACAAACTTTGCCTTGCATTGTTGGTCATGAGATATTTCTCATTAATATGCCTTGCCATAACCATGAATATCGATTTTTTATCGATATTTATTATTTTTCCGAAATCTGAGGTAGACAGTGACCTTCCTCATGCTTTGAAGGTCATGTATGCGAAATTTTATCAAGATCGGAATAAAACTGTAGATTTGTATAAAAAACATACAAACAGACCCACAGACGCACAGACCCACAAACATCCTTCTTTATATATATAGAAGATTTATTATAACAACTTATTTTATTGATTAATGATTTTTAACTTGTATTGTGGCAGAAAGTGTAATTTATTTATTTGGTGTGAATTTGTTTTGTTTTTTTTCTTAATAGTTTGTATTCTTGATATACAGTGTTGCTGATGATCCATTTTCTGGCATACATCTTGCAGTTTATATTGGGACAATTTTGGGCATCAATTTGTTTGGCTGTTGTTTTCTATCTGTATTAATATAGGTTTGAGAAATTATTTTTTTAATTTTGGTAATTTTTAATGTGGGCCTTATTTGGGTTTTTCTTATGCTTCAAATCTTCATATTTTAGATTAGAAGCAGACCATCTAGTATTAGATAAAACACGACCTATGAAGTCCAGTAATCTGGAAATAAGACATTATCAATGTCTTCAAAATTAATATCAAGTATATGCCTTGGATCACGATATCTCTTTCTATGCATAGGATGCTTTAAAATGCCCGAGACTAGCTCGTTGCTATGATTTTCTATATTGGGCAGCATGGATTCCATGAGCCCTTGAACGTATTTGCCAATATGAGTCATGTTGAAGTCATTATAAATGGAGGAATTACGAAAAATTCTCCGATCTTTTTGCGCAATAGTCCTAAGGGTAACGCTTTGGAACGTTTGCAGTTCTTTCCATCGAGTCTTACATATTGTGGCCCAGACGGGCATACCATAGGTCAAGATAGTCCGAACAATGACCTTATAGAGTAGGAGTTTATTATCAATGTTTAGAGCACTATTCCGGCCCAGCAGAGCAATCAAGCTAAACTTGGCTCTCCTGGCCTTATTCAACGCATAAGTTGCGTGGGGAGTCCAGGTAAGTTTAGAGTCAATAACAACACCAAGATATTTATAAGTTTCAACCCAGTCCAGTTTTTTGCCATATAGTGTTACAGAATCTAATGATCTCTTTCTCTTCTTGGAGACAAACATCGCCTTGCATTTGTCTACATTCAATTTTAGCCTCCACTTGCTAAACCAGCTTTCACACTCCTTTAGAGCCTTCTGCAGCCGCGAGACTACTACGGCTGGTTGACGAGCACAGGTCATTGGCGTAAAAAAAGAGCTTACATTTAGAAGGACTTGGGAAGTCTCGCATAAAATAATTGAATAATACTGGCCCCAGGACTGAACCCTGTGGGACACCAGCTTTTACTTCATACATAGGAGATAGACTATCTCCAACTCTGGCCTGAAAGAACCGGTTGGAGAGAAACGAGTGTATCAGAGTAATTATGTCTTGAGGAAATCCATCCATAATCATTTTAAAAAAAAAGACCATCGTGCCAGACTTGGTCGAAGGCTTTGTGTACATCGAGAAAAACGACCCCACAGTAAATAGAGAGATTAAGGGGCTCATTGATATCCGCTGCGAGCCTCCATGTTTGGAGTTGGCAGGAATGGTTTGAGCGAAAGCCAAATTGTTCATCGCGGATGAGATCGTTGGCATCACAGTGCTCAATGAATCTCTTGAGAATTGTTTTTTCCAGGATTTTGGAAATTGATGGTAACAAGCTGATGGGCCTGTAGCTAACAGGATTTGCAGGATTTTGTCCTGGCTTAGGAATGCTTAAGACAACTGATTGCTTCCAAGCATCCGGGAAGTAAGTGTTCTTCCAGCAGTCGTTAATCACTTTTGCAATATCTTGAATTGTATTTGGAGGTAAATTTTTCAAAGCAGTGTTCTTAATAGAGTCTTTACCTGGAGCTTTTCTCGTTTTTAAATTTTTAATGATGCTTAGGACTTCATTTACATCAATGCTATGTTTTGGGAATTCATTGCCGTGAATACTATAGAAGCCAGTTATGCAGGATTTTACTTTCTCGGACATATCAAGTCCTATTTGCCGACCATCAGTAGGCGTGACAAACTGTTTTGAAAGTGAGCTTGCAATAAGCTGCGCTTTATGATCATCATTCGTGATGAATTTGCCATTTTGGGCTAACAGAGGTGGGATATTTATGGCTTTCTTGTTTTGCAAGGCTCGAACCATGCACCACATAGAGTTATCGTGGGTCGACAGACTCTTAACTTTATCATTCCATCTGGCATTACGAAGTGCTTTTACCTCCTCGTGAACTCTTCTTGTGAGCCTATTATACTTGGTCTTAAGCCATGAATCACGAGTTCGGTACCACTGCCTTCTAACCTTATTCCTTTGCTCAATTAATTGTTTGATTTCTGGGGTGAGATCAAGGTGATCAGCTCGCTTCGACTCTAAGGGCGAAGCACTAGAGTCAATAGCTGCATTTATACGTTCAGTAAGCCTTTTCACATTGGTATCTATGTCGCTCGTACTATGTACGTTATTTAGTGGGTCGTCATCTTTTTTGAGAATTTCTCTAAAACATTTCCAGTCTTGTTTGAGCCTCAGTTCTTCTTTGAGGTCAATGTTTACGTTATCAAAATTTAGTGCAACTGGTTTATGGTCTGAGGATAGATCATTGACAGTATAGATACTGAATGATTTGTAGAAGCCCTTCAACAACACAATATCAAGTACATCGCTTGAAGGAGAATGGTCACAATAATATGTATCATCCACAGGGCCTACTGCAATAATATCAGATTGCTTTTGCACGTAGCCATACAAAAGGACACCGTTTTGGTTATGGCATCTTGAATTCCAGTGCGAGTGCTTAGCGTTCAGGTCTCCCGCCATAATAACGGGAATATTCCCGGAAAACAGCTCGTCAAGCTCATTGGCATCGAATTTATGCTTGGGCGCATTATATAGAGCCACTAGTTTCACTTCTCCCAGTGTGGCATCAGTAATGATAGCAGAGGCAGCTTCCATTCCCATCTAGTCTCGGGTTGGTTCCTCCCGATGATGAATGCCTTTCTTAATAATAATTGCTGACCCACCTGACGGGGACTTTACTGTAGTGGGAAGAATTCTGTCTTTACGATAGACACAGTAACCAGGTAGCCTGAAGTCGCGGTCTGGCCTTAAGTGTGTCTCACATAGAAATGCTATGTCTATATCCCATTGGGTTAGGAAGTTGTAAAACCCAATACGCCTCCGGGGGACCCCCCTGGCGTTCCATATTACGCAACGAAGTTTACCTCGATTTGTAATAGAATAACATCGATCAGCCATACTGTAAGTATTCCACTCATCAGTGGCATTTTCTTGCCCAGTTCGTTTAACAAATTGCATACACTGCCAATTTGTTTATACATTTCTTGAAAATCATTCACGTTAATGCTCTTGTCTTGTTTGGAGACCATTGAGGCATAGGAAATCTCCGGGGACACTTTAGCACTTTGCACTCTCCTGACTTGCGGATATTTAGGACATTTTGTGTAACTGGAGGTGTGTTGTCCATTACATCGAATACATTTTGGGGGATCTTGTCCTTTTCCATTTGGGCAGTCTTTTGACTGATGATCTTTAGCGCATTTGTTACAACGGGGGGATTCCGTGCAACCCATAGATACATGGCCAAATCGCAAACAATTATAGCATTGTAAAGGTTTCTTATTACCTCGAAACATTTCAACACTGACAGCTAAAGGCCCTATGCGGGTCACATTTTTAAGTGTCTTATTGTGTTCAGTGTTTGATAACAGAACCAGAATCATGGGCATATCAATTGATCCTTTGGCTTTTTTAAGCCTAATCACTTTCTCAGGGAAGTAGTTGGCCTTTTTCAGGTCTTCATTAAAATCGTTAAGGTCATAGGTCACGTCTACATTTCGCATAACGTATTTGAGGACTTTTTCCGATTTAAGTTGATGATGCTGAATCTTTAGCACGTTATCAGCCTTAATGCCAGACACCAATTTACTATGAGTTTCCTCATCATGACACCTTATTTTGATCGTCTCTGCTCTGCCTGTGTGTACAGTAATTAGGTTAATCGCCACATGCTTTTGAATCTCGCCCAGGATTTGCTTGATTGGCTGACCGTGAGTACGTATTATGATTGGCGGAATATAGGAGCTGCTCTTGGTATTTGGCTTTTCAACATTTTTTCGCTGTTCGGACTTGCTTTCTCGAAAAGCAACAGCGATTGTATCATTTAAATCAACAACATCCTTAATGTTGTCAATTTTCAACCCTTTTTTAGCCTTTTTAGATTTTGCAGGTATCCATTTATCCGTCTCATTGTATAGCCGTTTGCGATTTGTACTAATCGGGTCTTTGCCATCGTTATCATTACTCCCTGAGCCGGAGGGGATAATTTCCATAGGCTGAGGATTCACACTCTCTGTTTCACAAGAGTCTCTTAGATAGTCAGAAGTTACACCAGTAGGCTGATTACCTTTCATTGACAGAGCAGAGAATTGATCTTTGAGGAACTGCTCCAACTTATTAAAGTTCTTGTTGGCTTCATTACGTGCTGCAGATATTTCAGCATTCATATTAGCAATTTTATCGTGGATTTCAGTTATGTTCCCTTTTAGTGACTCGACTTTTCCTTGTAAAATATCATACTTAGTGCACATTTCTTGGCGCAAAACCTCTAGCTTATCCTTAATTATAGCATCAAAAGCTTCGAATCTGTAATCTTTACAGGCATCTTTATATATCTCGCCATATGTATATTTACCGTCACTTGTTTTTTGGCTTGCAATGCCACTTAACGCTTTGCCTGAGTCTGGCATTATGATAAAATTTAAAATAATAGTCAGTAAAGAATAGTCAGACTGCTAGCCCTGAAAAGGGCTTTTCCAGAATAAGATCTGTAGAAAAAACAGCCTTAAAGAATAGGATATAAAAAAACCGCTGACCTTAAGAGAGTGTGCCTTCAATTACATTCCTTCTCCAATCTATACCATCTATGAGTAGCTCGAACCCGTGATGTGTGCTCTGCTCTCTGTCTCAGTCTCTCTGATAAATACGTCTCTGAATATTGGAGATCAAAGAAAGGCGAAGAGAGCAGAGCAAACGAGCAAACTTAGGCAGTAATTGCCATAGTTAGGCCCAGCCATAGTCAAACCACGTTGCGGAAACGTGACTTTGCCAACAGGAAGTAAACAAACAACCTAGCAACTCCCATTTCCTGTTCGAAGCTGAAACTACTGAAACTACAGTGGCTCCATCTTACGAACTGAGCAAACTTGATGAGCCCGTTGCATGCTGGGAGCCGTGAAACGCATTACAGGAAGTCTCCTTTTACAATTGTCTCTGACTATAAGCATGGTTATTAGATAAATAATAAAAAAGACAAGTGTGGATAATTGTAATGGTAAACTAAGAAATAAAAAACTCTTTCACCACAACGATATTAGATTGAAAATATACAACCTGATACTGGAAGTACTTTTCGGAAGCAATTGCTTCCATCATTCAGCAGCCCAGGAGCACCTCAAAGAAATTGAGAGAACTGCCTGTGTCTTGAAACAGCTGAGTATTTATAAGGAACAACAACCAATAAAAGAAAAGGCATAAGAATCATTTTCTCTGATTGGTTACTTGGGTCAACCACCGAATTAGAGGGGAGTCGCTGATCGGGCCTCTATCTAGGTTAAGTAATAAATTACTATCCGATTGTTGGATAGCAATGCTTTCAAAAGCATCCAGTAGGTGTTTCTTGTTCATTGATTTTATCAAATGTACATTGTTGCTAGGAAAATCGTGGCCTGTATCGATTGAATGTTTTGCTACGGAGGACTGGCTGCTTCTTCCATTCTTCCTGTGTCCCATATGTTCTTTATATCTGGTTTCGATGTTTCGCACCGTTTGCCCTTTGTAAAACATAGGGCATTGGGCACACTCTATTATATAGATTCCTGACCTGAGAAGTGGCGGTATTTTGTCTTTTGGGTTGGGGAAAATGTTCTTGGCTTGGTTAGAGTTACTGTAAGAAATAGAAAGATCAAAAGATTTAAAAACTGTGCTGAGGCCTCTGATTAGTTGTTTGTTGTAAGGTAATGAGATGGTTCTTCCCTTTTTCCCGGTTGTTTCCATGGTGGTGATATCCTGTATGAATTTTTTGTATCGTCTTTTTCGTAGTAGGTCTGTGATGGTGTGTCTGCTGTAACCGTTCTTTGTTGCGATGTCCTGAATAAGGGAAATTTCTTGATTGAATCGTTCTTGATTGAGTGGGATATTTATGGCTCTGTCCACCAGCGACTCGAGCCATCCCTGGAACCAGAAGATGTCCAGAAGATGTTTCATAACTGTTAAAGCAATGTGTTGCTGTTCTTATTCCCTCCAAGTCAATAAACAACGTTAGAAAAATGATTTCGAACATTTTCGGATTTGCTCAATAGACTTATAATGGGAACAAACAATGGCTATAACTCGGAAACTCCTTGTTATCTGCCGCTGATCTTTGTCACACACTCATCCCAGGACCTCATCTTCGTGTTTACCAAATGGTCGACATACGAAATTTGCTTCCTGTTTTCCGCTCCCTTGTGAGATTGCTTACTATAGAAATATAAAAAAAAGAGGGATGCAGTAAAGAGACTGGTATGTTTAACAAATTGACACTTAATCCATTTGATGAGACTCTAAATAAAAACATGCTGTTTAATATTACAACTGGAAAAGTATTATCTGATGAAATATCTAATTTTCTACTAAACGTGGAGGCCATTGGAGAGAAAGGGCAGAATGAATTCATATCAGACTGCTCTGAAGACCATGAACGTTTTGAGAAACCCATTAAAACTCTTCGCTATACTTGATCTTGCCTGGTTTGCATGCCTTCACAGGTTGTGATACAAAATCTCGTTTTTTCAAAAAAGGAAAAGTTATTCCTTTCAGAATAATAATGGAAGAGGATAATGAATTTCCTGAATATTTTAGAGCATTTTACAAGAAATATGACATAGATTTTGTTCTCATAGCTACAACAGAAAAATTTGCTTGCTCTATGTGCAATCTCGCTAAATACCAAACAAGGTAGAAAATGAGCCTCTCATTTAAGAACTTTGCCGCTTTTGAATCATTATCAGTTCCTCTTTGTCAATCATCATATCTGCTGCACTTAAAAAGAAGTATTTTTTAAATGCATATATGGATGAACGCTGACAAATCTGGCCTGATGCAACCTTTAAATTCGGAAGACTATGGCTGGAAGGTGGGGCCTATTAGGCTGGAAAATTAGACACAGTAATCCGGTGTAACCTAAAGCACTAGATTAGGAGCTTTAGTGTAACCTGCTTTCAGTAAATGGTGGAGGCCACATTCAAAATGTAACTAATTTTAGTAACGATTAAAGACTTGTTAACCTGTGTCTTCGTGTCTAATTTCGTATACGAATATTGCATAGAGCGCCATTCCATGCTGGTGGTGACCTTTTGAACTAATTTTTTTTTTTGGTGGGTATGAACTGCCCATGCCTTCTTGTATAATATTACCAAGTATTATAGCTTTTGGTCCAGTAGTTTTTTTTTTATGGCCATGTCAAAATGGAACTTTAATTATAAAGACCCTGTATATATAACTCGCCTTGTAAACGTATTTTATTGTTTTGGTGTGAAACTCGCCTTCACAGTTTGTAAACGTATTTTATTGTTTTGGTGTGAAAGTCGCCTTCAGAGTTTGTAAACGTATTTTTGATACACCCTGTATATTACGTATCATGTATTATATGGCGAAAATGCTTATTCGGAATACCCATTAATGATGTTAGCCAAATTGTTCTTATTATTCTGTTGAGCTTAAGATGACTGGTTAGTTTACAATATCATATTATCGAAAGCAAAAGAGTTGTATCTGTTGTATAACAAAGCTATTTTGTATGAAAATCTCGTTATATAAAGGCAAAATTACAATGTTTCACTTCATTCCGCTTTCATTTTCTTATACCGTGACTTCCAAATATTATACAAATATCACTTTATTTATAATACGGGTAATAGCTTATCAGATATATTAATTTAGAAACTGAATTTAAACCGTTTTAAAATAAATCAGTCTGGTACCCTGAATCCAAATTAACTTGGTTTGCTAGCCGATTAAATAACCAGGGGCAAAAAAGTTAAGCAGTGAAAATTTACAAACATTGTAGATCATTCTGGTTAAATTGACGTCCATTTACGAAAGTTTGCGCATATTAGTTAAATTGCTCAGATCGAATTCGAATATAGAACGAAATATAGAAAGCACAAAATAAAAAAATTACTCGTGGAAGTATAATTTTTTCTCATAAGCTGAACCTAAAAAAAATGACAATTTCATCTCTTTAAATTGGTCTGGCACCGTGATTCCGACTGCTTTGAAATGACAGACCGAATAATTAGTGAATAGCAGCCAGTTAGATACAATTTGGTTCAAAAAGAAAAATTAGATCATTCCGGTTAAATACATGTCAATTTTACCAAACTTTGGATTGGTCTGGCAGCCATTATCCGGCCGATTTCAAATGCCAAACCGATGAAATTTTAATTAGGGAGTAGTAATCTATGAAAAAAAACCACGAACCAAAAATAGTTAAGCAGTTAAATTGAAGTTAATTTTCCCGGATTTTGAAAGTCCGCCATCTTCTCATTTCCTACGGGCAAAACTGTGAAATGAGATAGTTAACTGAATTAGATCTTTCCGGTTAAATCTAACGGGGCTGGCTCTTGGTCTATTACGGAAAACCAAAAAGAGTGTCGGTTGGAGGTGTAGTGCATTACAGCTTCCTGCAGCAGGGGGAGACGATCACTGCATCGTATGCACACAAAACTGGGTCAGCAATAACCTGCACTTGTGCATCGCAAAGACATCCTTCTGCTGCATGATAACGCGCCTCCGCACGTTGCACGAACGACCGTGCAGGCGCTACAGGCTCTGGGCTACGAGGTGCTTCCACACCCTCCCATACTCTACGGACCTCTCCCCTACCGACTACCATCTTTTCCAGAGCCTGGACAATTTTCTCCGGAGGAAAACATTCTTAACCCAAGCAGACATCGAAAACGCATTCCGCGAGTTTATTGATTTCTGTGACCATGGATTATATCGGAGGGGGCTCGAGAAGCTGCCAAATCGTTGGCAACAATGTTTGGATTGCAATGGCGGTTATTTCGAATAGTATGTGTGAAGGTGTCCTTTCTAGAGGGCCATTAAAGATGACCTCTGCAATCCGACATTTGATATGCAACGACCTGATATTATTCCGTAAAAATTGCTCGTTATACTAGCAGGCTCTTATGAAATTCAGAACTTTCTCTGAAAAACAGTAGTACCATCTTTTCTTGGCATAGAATCATTTTTAAACGATTGAATCTTCAATTTTTAAAGCAATTTTATATTAAAAAACCCAGTATTTTTTTTTTTACTATACTCTAGTTCTTAAATCATAAAATTTATTATTATAATTTCAGTAGCCTGCTTAGTTTCTTAAAGATTATTTTATCCTTAAATAACCATTAAGCCATTTTAATAGCAGGTATTTTTGCTGACGAATCATTTCATTCACTCTTTATGTTTTTTAGCCAGTGTTATTTTTAAAAGTAATTTAATAATGCACATTGTTATCTAATTATGATTTTTTCTGATATTTCATGTATTCTTCAGATGTGGAACATGGTTACTGGCATCAGAAAGAGAGGATTTACTGGAAAAAGATGTGTTAACAATAAGCAAAACATACAAATTATATCATTACAACAGTTTCATAAATATTTTTTGTTTGATTATATTTTATAAACATTTATTATTTTAAACGTTGTATTCATAAACTGCGAAAATAATTATAAATAACTTTGTATATAATATTAATTACATAAATCTGGCAAATAATTAAAAATTTCATTGGAACTGCCCTGTAAATATTGCATATTATGTTGGTGTTTATTTTTTTACATTTTTGATGGAATAAAATTGGACCTTGAAAAATGAATCGAAGTGTTTTTCTTACAGCGAAATTTTATACCATAAAAACAGAATTTAAACAATTTGAATTAATAAATATGATAAAATACAATAATTAAAACCAATATCAAGCAAAAAAGCATGGGAGGGTAGCAGTAATGAAAACGTTATAACGTCATTTATCAATTTACTGCAGTTTCTTTTATGACGTCAGAATGAACACGTTATTACGTCATTTATCAACTTACCGCAGTTTCTCGTCTGACATCAGTAAAGAACGTTCCCCGTAGAACTGGCTCGGACTGACAGATGGTGCCACATAATCGGAATTACAGAATATCAATGGGCCAATCGTCAATTGCCCAGTCTCCTTTTACAAATGTCCCTGCTTATAGTTCTCAAACATCATACTGTGACATTCGTCCTTTTTGAAGAAATCGAAAACTTGTTTATTTTTCCAATCCACCATGTGGCCAGGAGGCCACTGGGCTCGGCGTGTGGCTGGCGTCATCGCTTCCTTGAAAATAAAGTGTTTCAAAACTCCGCCAACAGAGGGCGGCACCATCGGCATCAACCTGAGCCAATAGGAAGCCAGAACACTCGACAACTCGGTACTGGACCCAGGGATGATATATAAGGGGGGGCTTTCGGATTCGCAGGCAGACTGGTTTCAAGTTCGAGCCCAAGAAGAACACAGATCTTAGCTGCCGACATGGATGACCGAAAATAGATGAACTCAAACAAATTATAGATAATCAGCAGAAAGATATATCACGACTGCAGCAGGACCGAAAATATAAAAGAAAGCCTCAGAATAAGAGGGTAAAAGAAAATTGCTGCTGGAAATGCAATAAAATCGGACATGTACAACAAGATTGTCATTTAAACTATTAAAGACTGGGTACAGATCGGACAGTACCCAGTCTAATCATATACAGTCAAATATCGTCCGTGCTAACCGCGAAAATGATTTATTCATCATCACAGTCATCATAGGAAAAGAAAAAATCCCCATAATAATTGACACTGGTTCTCAAATTAGCATATTGCATGAGAACACAGCTAAAAGATTAACCAGATGGGTCTCCTATATACCAGAAAATGTCACTCTCTCTGGCATTAATGACAACAAACACCTGAGTGAGGCTGTATTAGCAGACATTAGAATAGGTGATAAAATCTTTTGCAGTAGAAAATTTATTATTCACCCACTCCCAAATCGGAATTATCAGGGCATTCTGGGCAGTGACATTATTGGAAGCGCGAAATTTGAATTTAGGGATAATATGCAAAAGGAAATAGTCGTTGTAAATAACATTCTCATGAAAAAAATTGAGAGTGGAAATCTGGACAATAATCACAGAACTTGACTAGACGACTTGATTGCAAAATATGAAGCAGATTTTGCTGATGAAATTGAAGCTTTGACAGGTATCAAAGATGTCATAGTCGATTTCAAAATAGACCAATCAAAGCCTGTATTTGTCCGACAGTATCCAATTCCGAAAATACATATGGATGCTCTTAAAAAAAAAATTGAACAGTACAAAAAGGCCGGCATTATAGAAGCCAGTAAATCGAATTGGAATTCACCGATTCATGTGGTTAAGAAAGGGGACGGTGACATAAGGGTCACATTAGATTTGCGAAAGGTAAATGACGCGACAACCGCATTAGACTTCCCCATGCCTAAAATACATGAATTATTACATGATCTAAACAGTCACACCTGGTTCAGTGTCATTGACCTGAACTCGGGCTACTATCAATTACCAATTTCGCCCAAACTACGTCACTGCTTCGCGTTTCAAACACCATGGGGCAAATTTCAGTTGACCCGGATGCCTCAGGGTGCGAAAAACTCTGCTCAAACTTTCCAGGCCTTCATGACAGACATACTATACGACCGTCTCGCGCAAGGCATATACGTGTTCCAGGATGATGTCCTAGTATATTCCAAAACATGTGAGGAACACATGGAGCTGTTGGAGTGGCTCTTTCAAAAATTTCATGAGCACAACGTCATCATGAAGCCATCCAAATGCAAACTGGCAATGCATCAGGTAACCTACCTGGGACACATCCTATTGAAGGACGGGCTACAGCCTGATCCAGAAAACATAAAAGCGATCATGGAATTGCAACATCCGACCAACGTTAAGCAAGTAAGATCATTCAATGGGACAATAAACTTTTACCGCCCATTCATTGCTAATTTATCTGGAATATTGTCACCTATCACTGAACTCACCAAGAAAGACCAAAAATTCATGTGGTCTGCAGAATGTCAGGCCGCCTTTGAACAAATAAAAAGGATATTAAGTAACCCTCCTGTCCTAACCTCACCTGACTATGGCAAAGACTTCTTCCTACTTACTGATGCTTCAGATGAAGCGGTGGGTGCAGTTTTACAGCAAGAAGTAGGAGATGGCATGAAGCCCATTGCATTCTTCAGCATGAAACTCCAAGGGGCACAAAGAAATTACAGCACTATAGAAAAGGAACTCCTAGCCATTGTCCTTGCCCTACGCAAATTCCGTCAAATGATCCTTGGTTTTCCCATACATTTGATGTCAGACCACAAACCACTCTCATTTTTATCAAATCTGGGACATGTCAACCAAAGACTCTTGCGCTGGTCATTAGAAGTACAGGAGTACAACTTAATTATAAGCCACATAGCTGGGGAGAACAATGTTGTGGCAGACTTTCTCTCAAGGCCACATAGTAGGGAGTGCATGGGGATCATTAAGATCCAGTCGGACAATCTTCAGGAAAACATACGAGACTCTCAACGCACCGATCCATATTTTTATAACAAAATCCTAAACCTGAAGAATAATAAGCTGGAGTGTCGCAAAGGATGGTTTGAATTACAGGATGGGATATTACTATGGCTTGACAAGCGAATTAAAAGGGATAACGATCCTTACAGGAAAAAAGGAAAAATTTGCATTGGAGAAAACATGGTAATGAAAATTATTGAAATGGCTCATGACAGCAAACTTGCAGGTCATAAAGGAGTCAATAAGACCATTGCTGCCATCAGGCAACAATATTACTGGCCATCCATGAACAAGGATACGTATGCTTACATACAAGCATGTAGCTTATGCCAGAAGTGTAAACTGCAGAAAGGACCAGCACCGTTTCAGACTGGTATTAAAGCCAAATATCCATTCGAAAAAATGTGTTGGGATGTGATCGGTCCATTACCAGAAACAGAACAAGGAGACAAATACATTCTAGTCTGCATTGACGTCCTATCAAGATACCCTGAGGCCATCCCATTAAAAAATCAATCAGCTGAAACTATAGCTAAAGCATTCATTGAACATATAGTGCGAAGTCATATCCGACCGTGGAGCCAATTTTACCTCAGAACTTATGAGTAATCTATTTCGGGATCTCGGCATCACTCATACCCGCACCACGTCCTATCGTCCATACTCCAATGGCCTGGTGGAGAGAATGAATCAAAACATTCTCGAAACTCTACGGAAACTCTGTGATGGCAAGCCGTCCCACTGGAAACAGCTGCTAAATTCTGCCCTTTTTAGCATACGGACGACCTATAACGAAAATACGAGAGACACCCCTGCTCATTTATTATATGGCTTTGATCCTCATACCCCGTGGAATGGTGGTGATCGAGTTGGGAACGAAATGACACCAACACAATACAAATCAGACCTCGTCGCTAGACTGCAGATCGATCGCGAAATAGCTATTGAAGAAAGCGACAAAGGGCGTCTTAACAAATTAAATGAGAGAAACAACGGAAGACACCTAAAGCAGTATAAACCCAGAGACAGAGTGCTTTTACTTCTTAAGGGCAGAGGAAAGAATAAGTTGGGGTACAGATATGGGGGTCCTTATGTTATATCTAAGCAGATCAGTAGGGTCAACTGTCAGATAAGAAACATTCGAACTAGAGAGCCACAGGTGGTACACATGGACCGACTTAAGCTTGCAAACGGAAATTTTGATTTTAGGGAGAATAATTGCAGACGCCAAAAACGGACAGCCAAACCTCCAGTCGTAACGGATGACTCAGAAGAAGACGACTCAGAAGAAGATGATTGCTATGCTTTAGCGTCACCTGACCCGATAGACAGGTCCGCCAGACAATGGTCCACAACCTCAGAGACACAAATTCCTGACGTCAACCAGAATCCGGAACATTACCAACACTATAACCTCAGATGACAACCAAGAATAAGACTATAGGCGACTCAACGAAGGTCGTGTCCATTGATTCGAGACGTTCAGCAGAGACATCTCTAGCGAAATGCTTCCTTTGCCCCTCTAAGGGGGGGAGGAGGGAGTTGTGACATTCGTCCTTTTCGAAGAAATCGAAAACTTGTTTATTTTTCCGATCCACCACGTGGCCAGGAGGCCACTGGGCTCAGCGTGTGGCTGGCGTCATCGCTTCCTTGAAAATAAAGTGTTTCAAAACTCCGCCAACAGAGGGCGGCACCATCGGCATCAACCTGAGCCAATAGGAAGCCAGAACACTCGACAACTCTGTACTGGACCCAGGGATGATATATAAGGGGGGGCTTTTGGATTCGCAGGCAGACTGGTTTCAAGTTCGATCCCGAGAAGAACACAGATCTTAGCTGCCGACATGGATGACCCAAGCGACGATAAGTAACACTACCCTGCGAGTCTGTAAGTACCCCTATGCTTATATCAAGTTTCCCAATGCTTAGTCCAAGCTTAGTGTTAAGGTGGGTTGCGCCGTACCGAGGTTGGCTCTTATGATTATCGATATTAATGACTTTAAGTTAACTCTACTGACCTTGCTTCAAAGTCTATATTAATTTATGTTCAAAACTGCATACCTCCAATTAGCAAGTTTATATGAATTGTATATACATACATTTATTTATTCCTCCTCTGTTCTTATCATTGTAAGTCATCAACCTCTCATTTGTAAATAAATCGCCATTCTTTTGATTAAACCTGCCTAGCTCGAACCTTATTTAATATAATTAGTTTAAAGTCCAACAAACTTTCTTGTTGGAACATCACAATACGCACAGGAGCAGCGTCCAAGTCCCCCCTGGACAAGAGCCAAGGCTAACTTCTCTCTGAAGAGAAAATCTGCCAGACTATTCTAAAAAATAATAATAATACAGGGCGTTTCAAAAGGAATATCGGGGTTTTGACGCTTCGTATTATTTATTACATTTAACTTACAGTTATAAATAATGCATCAAATGAAAGAGCAACTCAAGCAGTTTTGTTGGTACACCTGTAGCATAACTCAGTACGCGATTGGTTAAATGTCATTGTACCCGAGCGTTGGATTGGCCGCAAGGGGCCGAATGACAGAGCTTGTTTTGCATGGCCTCCACGATAACCCGATCTGATGCTGTGCGAGTTTTACCTTCGGGGTTCATAAAGGATAATGTGTAAGTGCCTCTGCTATCAGCTGACCTACCCGACTTAAGAAACAAGATTGAAGCAGTTGTTGCAACAACTACGCCAGACACACTGATCAAGTTTGGGAAGAACTCGCCTGTCAACTCGATGTGTGCCGTGTCACGAACGGTGTTCACATTGAACACTTGTAGGAAAAACTGTTTGACTTGCTCTTTCATTTGATGTATTATTTATAACTGTAAGTTAAATGTAATAAATACTACGAAGCCTCAAAACCGCGATATTCATTTTGAAATTCCCTGTATTTAAGTATCTACCATTGCGTGCGAAGGCCAACGAGTGAAACAGGCCCTGAAACTCAAAAGTCACCTGACCATCTTAGTCCAAGCAACAATTTATTCTTCATTGTTTCCATCTTGGATTTTAATAATCAGTATTTTTTCGTTTGTTGTTAACAATGAAGGTCGGACTAAGATGGTCAGGTGACTTTTGAGTTTCAGGGCCTGTCTCCCTCGTAAGCCTCGCATTGCATAGAAATGGCGAAACACAAGATAAACCAAACCGAACTAGAAAGACAGGCCGGGACACTTAAAAGTCACATGCCCAAAGTAGATCGAACAACAATCCAATCTTCATTGTTTCCAACAAATGAAAAAAACACTGATTGTTGAAATCCAAGATTGAAACAATGAAGTTGGATTGTTGCTCGATCTACTTTGGTCATGTGACTTTTAAGAGCCCTGGCCCATAACGTAACCACCGAGAGATAAGGCCTCTGCGATAAAAAGTAATACATTGTTA
>JAHWFO010003282.1:222895-260035 GCA_023313115.1 Rhysida immarginata
AACACACTTCGGTAGACAGCACGGGGGTGATGGGAATGCTGTTGAATTGCAATAGCAATCCCCACGCGGATGTTTCCCTGCAAGGTGGCTAGCTACTTTTGCTGCCGACTGTACAATAAATTTTGTGACATATTCTTCAGGTCAAAAGAAGACGAAAATGTTCTATAGCACTTTGTCTGGAAACGATTTATTTACGCGATACAGCCAACTAAACCCGTGGCTCCAAATTACAGGAATTGTTCAAAGTGCCTGCCACCAGCTCGCACGCACGCTTCGGCTCGTTGCATGAGCGACCGTCTGATGTCATGGAAGAGTTCGTCGCCAGCATTACGAACGGTTTGGCATGCATTTTCAATTTGTTGTCGCAGATCCATAATGTTAGGAACTTCTGTGCTGTAGACGATCGTTTTCACATGACCCCACAGAAAAAAGTCCAAGGGATTAAGGTCGGGTGATCTTGCAGGCCAGGCTACCGGTCCACCTCGACCTATCCACCGATTCGTGTATGCAGCATTAAGGTGTGCTCGCACAACATGGCTGAAATGTGCTGGAGTGCCATCATGCATGAACCACATGTTAAATCTTATCAAAAGAGGAACATCTTCCAGTAATTCTGGCAATGCATTCTGCAGAAACAAAAGATACATTCTCCCAGTCAATCGTGGCGGCAACACATAAGGGCCAATTAAGTTATTTCCGACAATTCCACACCAAATGTTCACGGAGAAACGCTCTTGATGCGCTCGAGCTCTGGTAACATGCGGGTTAGCATCTGCCCAATGGTGCTGGTTGTGAGAATTTACGATTCCTGTCCGGGTGAAGGTTGCTTCGTCCGTGAAAAGCATCTGGCTGAGACAACTAGGGTCTGCAGCATGACGACGTTGTATCCATTGGCAAAATCGTTGTCGGTGTGGATAGTCTGTTGGGTTCAGTGCTTGAACCAGTTGCAGGTGGTATGGATGCAAAAGCTGACGGTGAAGAATGCGCCAAACATGAGTGCGGAATGTGTACCATGGAAGAAATACGATGGGTGCTTGTCTGTGGTTCATCATGTATGATGTCAATTATCACATCCTCCTCATCCGGAGAATGTGCTACAGGCCGCCCTTGTCCTGTTTGACGGCCAAAGGAACCACGCTCCCTCAAATGTCTGTCGACAGATACAAATGTTCGGTTATTTGGCAAACGTCTATTCGGAAAGCGTTCTTGGTAGAGTCTTCTTGCTTCCATAGCATTTCCGTCCGCAAGACCATACATTAAGTGCATGTCAGTGTATTCTGCACTGGAATACGTGTACATGACTTTTTTTTACGTAAATCGTAATGCGTATGTCAAAGCACGCAAACGTTCTGAAATTGATATTCCTAGTGGATGTACAGTAGTGAAACTACAGTAATGGAAACAACCGTACACAATTAATGGAACAACCCTAAAGTAGGTTTAAATGGAACGAACCACTCAACCTAGTGTTGGGTCGAAACGCTGGAACTGCTAAAATATCGTCCGCTAACTACCGTGCTTCCCTACTGTATGATATTGGATTACTCGCAAACAAATCGTTTCCAGACAAAGTGCTATAGAACATTTTCGTCTTCTTTTGACCTGAAGGATACGTCACTAAATTTATTGTACATAATTTTGAAACACCCTATATAGTTCTTATCTGCAAATTGTTTTATAATTCGATTTGGTTTTAGTTTACATATACTATGTTATTAGCAGCGAAATATTAAAAATAAATTAAAAGAAATACATACACAATTTTAATGCATTAAATTGGTTATTACATACGGAATATAATTATACACTGATATCTCTAACTTAATTAATTTAAATCACATGTTTTTGAGAATAATTATGCAATTTTATATTTTTTAAATTATTCTATAATTTTTTAAAAATTAAAATTTATTGGTTAAAATAGTAATTTAAAAAATCTATTTTACAACTGGTTAAGAATGAAATTTAAAAAAATACAAATTTAATACAAAATTACTCGATTTTGTTTTAGCTAAGATGATTAATACTGGTGGTATTAATCATCCTGGGTTTTAGTTTACTCCAAATTTGATCACTCGATCTGGGGTTTTAGTTTTTCTCATCACACGCCATTTTTCACTTTTTCCACTGGCTTTTTGTGGGTGAAAAAAGTGACAGGAAGTTAGAGGAAAAAGTGAATTCACTTTGAATTCTCGAATGCCATGAATCCACCAGTGGTGGCTTCTCAAACGACAAAGTGGAAAAAATGAGAAAAGTGGCTGTTTCGCGAACGCACCCAAAGTTACGATAATATATCTATCATTGTTTTGAATTAAATAAACTGAAGATTTGCAGAAAGAAAATCCTGCCTTGATCATTTTATGACATTTCCTTGTGACTACTGAAAAACTCTGAAAATGTTATGTTATATCGTTAGAAAGAGCTTTAAAAAACTGATCATTTTATCCGCTGACACTTTATGTCTCAGTTTAATACTTTCAGAGAAATTTAGTTTAAAGCTATTTTGTTTTTATATATTTAAGTAACTCATTGCTTATTCTTTGTGCATAATGAGATATTTAAGCTCTGATTATTCTATTTGTTTGTGCATAATGATTATTCTATTTGTTGCTCTGACAATTTTTTTATTTTATTATTTTTTAATTAAAGAGATGGGAATTAATAATAAGATGGGTTGTTCTCCGTCAAATTTTGACGGGATCCATCTAGTTATATAATAAATTTAAAAAAAATTTCGGATAGTTTTGGCATAATAATCGTTGATTACTTTAAATACACACAAAAAATGAGACTTGTAACCTTTCGAGCAGTCGAAAGAAAATAGCTTCCACTTACACCTGTATATCACTTCCGCATCACACCAAATGAGCGCTGCATCAGCTTATCTCTTGATCACGCTTATAATTATATCGATACTGTGCACCATTTATGTTACATTATTAACCAAATAGATTAGTTTATTGTTAATAAAAAAAAATTCTTATCAGAACTGCCAAAATAATCTTTTTGTCAACATAGTTGAGCACGTGACGTAAAACTTGCCTACCCCCGATGCTAAGCAAAAACTTAATGGAATCGTTCCATAGTAAGCGTGTTCGACTATACCCTGTCTCAGCTTTAGTTGAGAGTGACGTCACGAGTGCATGATAAAATAGTTTGAATAAATTTCTGTATAAAAAGTTCAAAATTTCTGTTTGCAATCATATTTCATACTTTTCTCCTTGATTTAGTAAAAAATCGGCGGATAGAAAAGACATTTGACGAAATTAAACAAAAAAAATTAACGGTGGAAGGATACGATGTTGTTTACTAAGTCTGATAAGCGACGTTTTTCGATGACGTCACTCTCAACTGAAGCTGAGATAGGGTATAGACACCTGGAAAAAGTAATCTCATTGGATTGAAGTATTGTAAGGAAGCCGAACAATTTTGATCTAGGTAAAAACCTTAATGCACCCGACTGTACTTGTCACATACCTTCCTCCTCGAAAAAAGAAAAAACTTGTACAATAAAATAGCACAATTCAACATTGTAAAAGGAATTAAGCACATACTGTATATACAGGGTCGTTATAATTAATGTGACACCATTTGACCTTCTAGTGACCGTTCTGGTAATCAGATTTTGACGAAACTTGAGATATATGTTATACAGACCTGGGGAAGAGAATTTTGCAAATACAAAAGAAGAATAAGTTTGGAATTTAGTCTTGAGTTTAACACATTTTCCTATTGTAATGAGGGAAGAATATCAGCAATGAAATCACAAACCTGTTTCGCAGCGAGATTCGGTTGTAACCTCGTAGCAAATAGTTTATTCTCCCTATCTTTATAAAAACTAGCCTTAATCGAATTCCCGCTGTTCACATTAGAGCCAATAACAATAGTTTTTATATCACCATTCCTACCTTTGCCCAAACGGGTTGAGGAATGCTTAACTGGCTGTGACAATTTTAACGAATCAGTCGGAACTCTATGATCTATACCCTGTGATATGATGTCCTTGACGGGGTTCTTATTAAATACTTCAGCATATGAATTACGCAACAGAAGAGGAGAAGAATTATCGTTCAACTCAAGAACACCAAGAATATTGTCGATTTTCCTATTAATTTCTTTATTATCCTCCGGCACTTTTGTAGCCAATAAAATAAACTCTTTAACTACGCCAATAAGCTCATTAATGGCCGATAAAATCTGATCGAAATTACACTTAGCTGTATTGAGGGAAGCATTCAATAAGTCATTTGGGTGACTTTCGGTGAAAATCATGAACGTTCTGCAAAAAAGTGCACGAAACTGTAAATCCAGCCAGTTGGGTGACTTTCGTTGAAAATCATGAATGTTTGGCAGTATGCAGTCATTTCCTTCTGAGTCAGCCGGATCAGCACTGTCCACCTAATGCTCGCTGCAGGAGCAACGCCATGTTGCCTTCACTTATTGCAATACCTTCTTACCAATGTTGACACACCTCGCATGGTAAACCAAATGACAATCGCCATTACACGAAATATACTGTTGTCGGCCGTGAATGGACGATTTACAGGAGGGACAAAATCCAATATACCCTGCCCGCCCTTTTCACTAGATTTCACCATATGGATAGAGAGAGAGAAACGATTAGCCAACCGCTGCCCTGCACCACCTGGTGAATAATTCAATTTCAATTTCAATTCAATTTTATTCTATTCAAATAGAATTACATAAACTATAATCATAATGCCTTTCCCGAAATCATGTTTTAGCTTGTATGGGAGTTTAAACTATATTTGATAAACAATATAACTTAAAAACAATTATATTTAAAACAAATATTGTTTTTGTAAATAAAAATTTAAAACAATTATGCAAAAAATAAAAATAATATATACTCTTCTATTGTTCTATACTCTTCTGCTGTTTTTAAAATTAAATGTACCCCAATATTCCGAAGCCCCATAAGAGCTTGTATGGAAAAATGAGGGCCTATAGACAAACATACATGTACTAATTATTTTATGAAATGATGGGAAATTAATAACAAAATCCAAAAGTAAACTAAAATACACAGACACATTTAAATCGTCAAAAATTACAAACAGTAAGATTACTTCCTAGAACTTATTATATATTATAAATTATCAATACAAAAGACTAATATATACATACAAGGAATTTTTATTTAGTAAAAATTAAGTGATAATAATACATAAATATTTAATAATAATTATCTACCAAAATAATATTGGTATATAAAGAAACCAAAATAATATTGGAATAATAATAATTGTAACAACAACAGGGAGAGAAACACACCAGATAAACCGGGGTGCAAGGCCCCGTGTTGTCCCCCAACAGGCCTAAGCCCAAAACGGGGTTAATGAACCACATATAAAAATTTATAATAATAAAAATAAAACAAAAAATAATAACATTAACACAGCGAATAATAACATTAAAAAATAATAAAATAATATAGAAATAATAAAAATTAGATGGAAAATGAATAGGGAAAAAAAAACAAAACAAAAAAAAACAAACGGAAAGGACGAGGAGACAAACGTTATGAGAAAAGAGAAAAATGGAGTTCATCAGAAGCCGTAAAGCAAACATCGTTGAAATTATCTAAATAATTAGTAATCACTTTATACACCGGATCAATCCGTGAAATAAACGTCTTCCATTTGTACAAGGGAGTAAAAATGAAGCCCCTACGCGTCAATCTAATACTCTGAAAGTTAAATTCATTCACTAAAGAACCTACGCTCAACTTAGCGTGAAAAATACCAACAAGAATGTTAAAAAGTGAAATACTAATAATACGCGCAATGTTAAAAATGTTATGAAAATGGGCGGACGTCAAAGGTAGCTGATTGCCAAAGTTCTTTATTATGAAAGCTTTAAAATTAAGGCATTTACGTTGTATTTTATGTAAAACTTGTTGATTGCCCCCAAACCAGATCCTGCGCGTGGATGGATCCTGATCTGGATGGATCCTGCGCGTGGATGGATCCAGATCCTGCGCGTGGATAGATGATTTTAGGAATCACAAAAGTCTTAAACAGAAGCAAAAAAGTTTTTGCTTCTGTAAAGAACTGAATGGACCTCTTCAACATGCCGATGCGACGTGAAATATCCAGATATACTTGATTTAAATGCTCAGAAAAGGAACAGTTGTGTGACATAACCACTCCTAAATCCTTCAAAGTATTAGTTCTAACCAAGGGAGTACCATTAATAACATAGTTAAACACAAACGGTGCAGTAGAACGATTGAAGGACATCACAAATGATTTGGACGCATTTAGTTCAAGCCCATTACAACATGACCAATGATACACTCGTTTGAGCATGACCTGCAGCTCGTGGCATGAGGACCAGTCGTTAATGGTCCGAAAAAGTTTAACATCATCAGCATAAATAATGATTTTAGTATGGGATTCAGTTAAAACATATGCAAGATCAGCAAGAAAAATGTTAAACAATAAAGGGCCCAGAGGAGACCCCTGCGGCACACCACTTTTGATATATAAGGGAGGACAAGAGTAATCCTGATTTCTTAGTCTGAAAGCCCGACCTGTGAGCATATCATTGAACCAGTCATTGGCCACTAAGTCCAAACCAACAAATCGCAGTTTAACAGCAACAAGGGGATACTAACTTTGTCGAACGCTTTTGAGAAGTCCAAATATAGTGAATCGACCTGGGACCGAGTATCAAGAGAATGGGTAATATGGTGCAAAAATATGGCGAGATTAGTCTGTGTGCTTCTCTGCGAACGAAAACCGTGCTGTGCATCTGGAAGATGAGCGTCAACGTGTTGAGAAAGTTGGTCAGCAACTAAAGTCTCCAACAGCTTAGCTGGAAACAAAATTAAAGTGATCGGACGAAAAGCTGGTTTAGCCGAATGTTCGGTTTTTTTAGGGATCGGCTGGATCACCACTTGCTTCCATGCAGTAGGGTAACGTCCAGACCCCAGCGATACATTAAAGAGGTGGGTTAATGGAGAGATAACCGCTGACAAGCAGCCTTTAAAAATAAAATCCGGGATATCTGGAGAAGTGCAGACTTTGGACGCAGATAATCTTCGAGCACGATCTAAAATTTGCTGTGCAACCAAAGGTTGAAAAATGAACTTCTTATCTAAAGTGCTCCAGCACGCTGTCAAATTATCTTCATTCACACAAATTTTCAGATTATTGCTCATAGTTGACGCTAACGAATGAGCAAGTTCCGACAAAGCATTAGCATCCAGAGGCTCTTTATAATTTTTGTTGCGGTTTAGACACAATTTGGCAGTTTCCCAAAAGGCAACAGGGTTACTATTAACTTGCTCTTCCAAACATTTTAAAATAATTCATACGATCGTTGATCCAGCTATTCTTAAACGCTCTTCTGGCCTCGGCAAATAACAAATAATCGTCTTGGGCCAAAGATTTTTTATACAATTTATGTCTTTTCCGTTTACATTCCCAAGCATCTCTAGTTTGTGCAGTAATCCAACTAGGGAACCTTGGCATTGATCTATTCTTCCTCGTTGAAATGCATCCATTAACTTGTCGCTTATGCATAGGAACGGCTTCAGAGACAGCATAACTGATAACAGTCACAATATCATTCCAAATCTCATCAACGTCCAACGACTTTAACGTTTTAGACCAATCGTTATTAGCAACTTTCCGATAAAGACTCTGAAAGTCTGCACGTCGAAAGTTGTAACACGAATCTTTGGGAGGAGAAAAAGTTTCCAACTCGTCCTTAAAATACGCAATACAAGGAGGATGGTAATCATCCGGGTCAACAAGAGGCGAATCTGTGGCAGTTACATGCAGATTTAAGTTAGAAAAAATTTTATCCAGATTATCGCCGTATCTATTCCGCAAATGGTTAACATTATTAAGGTCTAACTCTTTTATCCAACTGCTGGTAATTAATTTTCTAAACCTGGAATAGTAAGCATGATCATCATAAACTTTGAAATCAGAGTAATTAAAATCGCCCACAATAATACAGTCCGCGGGTGAATGAGCAAAAAACTCCGTAACCTCCTCCAAAAAACATTCCAGTTCATTATTTCGCAAAAGCGGGGGCATATAAAGATTCATTATGATTACCGGTTTAGATCTACCCGCCGAAGTACGACGAACAATTTCTACAGCGACGACGTCGATACATTTGACGGTAGTAACGAATCGACAATCTTTAGCTCTAACAGATACCGGAACGGCGATAAGAACGCCTCCTCCTCGTTCCTTAATAGTTCTGTCACTGCTATACACGTTAAATTCACGACCAAACAATAAAAAGTTGGAAATAGACTCATTAAGCCAGGTTTCAGATAAACAATATAGCAACTGAGGATTCTGTGCTGAAAAATCAAAAGTTCGAGCCATCTTGGTTCGCAAACCGCGAACGTTCTGGTAATAAATAGCATTAACCATCGGAGTTGATCATGCCCTCCTCCTGGCGCACAGTGTCTACTTCATCTAATTTAAGAGATAAGCCACCCGAAGCTGAGTCATTCTTGCAATAGGACGAGTCTATCTCACTATCGTAAAGTTTGCCAATAAACAAGGAAATCAACACTCCTTCCGGCCAAATAGATGAACTAAATAAATAATCAAAATCTTTTTCCTTTAGCAATAATACAAAAGAAGAATACGAATTAAACTTAGTCTTCAGCTTAACGCATCTCTGTATGGAGATTGAGCTGGAAATATCAGCAACAAAGTCATATAACTGCTTTACAGAGGTATTTGGCTCCAATTATTATTATTATTATTATTATTATTATTATTATTATTATTATTATTATTCCAGAAATTTAATCAAGGCTATCAATACGTATTGACACCCCAATACTCTCGTACTGCTTTGGAGTCATACAATGAACACACATAGATCTTGAGGGACTTGAAAGGAAACAACGTAAACTGCTTACAAAGCACTGAAAGCACCACCCACACGCAGCTATTGAAAGACTCACCCTGCCTCGTTCAGAGGGAGGCAGAGGTCTTATTGATATAATAGATCTACACCAGAAACACACAGTCACTCAGAGAATGTCTTTTACTCTAAACAACACACATCACCATTACACAAAGCAGCCTGCATGGCTGATACAAAATACACACCTTTGAATCTGACAGCGTGCAGAACACCCATAACATTCCTACCACATGCACTCAACTTCAATCATGGCTTGGAAAGCAACTCCACGGTAGACATCCTTCTGATCTCGACCAGCCGCACGTCGACAAAAAAGCGTCGAACTTTTGGTTGAGTGAAAGGAGTCTCTTTTGGGAAACTGAAGGAACCATGATTGCCATACAAGACCAGGTTATTAACACTAAAACTACAGAAAACATTATCACACATTTGACTGACGGGTCTTGCAGGAAATGCCATATCGCAGAGGAAACCATCCAACACGTCATGTCCAGTTGCAAAATACTCACGCAGACAGATTAATTACACGGACATAACCAGGTAGCCAACATCGTACATCAACATCTAGCTAAGATACACAAGCTTAGGGACATCCATACTTCATACTGTATCTTAGAGAACACCACACATAAACTATATTTTGATAGAGCTTTAACCACTGACAAAACTATCCCTCATAACAGATCAGACATTACACTAGTAGATAAGCAAAACAAAGTGACCTACATAATTGATATCTCCTTCCCCAACACACATAATTTACAAAAGGCATATACTGACAAAATCACTAAATATACGGATCTTGCACACGAAATAAAAAGCCTTTGGGGAGTTAACAAAGTACACATTGTTCATATCGTTCTTTCTGCACTGGGGTTATTCCACACTCGCTACACAAAAGCTTGTCAATACTAAATTTAAACCCACACTTATACAAAACCTTACAGAAAGCCACAATTCTAAATACTTGTCACATAGTAAGGAAATTGCTACACCCAAACATCAATACTCCCACGTGCGCGTAATTTTTTTCCCTTCCTTACGTATGAGTCCCTTGGGCTTGGCCCTGTCTTGGGTCCGCCTCTGGGACTTGGCCTCCGGACTTGATCCGAGTTTGGTTTCCCCAAACAACAATAATAATATTACAGCTTACAGACAACGCTTATACAGGGTGTATCTGAAACCCTGTCACAAGCTTTTAGAGGAGGTAGTATGGATGATTCTAAGCAAAAAACTTCATATGAACATGGTTCAAAAAAGTACATATGAATAACTCAGGTTCTATAACACATAGCATAATGAAGTTTGGAGGAATAATAGGGTACATAGAATTGTGTATACGGTTAAAATTTGATCGAATTCCAACGAGTAGTTTCCGAGTTACGCAGTCAACATCGTAAAACGTGCTCACATGTCAGTACTAACCATCACTTGTTACGATGTTAACTATATAACTCGGAAACTACTCGGTGGAATTCGATCAAATTTTAACCGTATACACAATTCTATGTACCCTATTATTCCCCCAAACTTCATTATGCTATGTGTTACAGAACCTGAGTTATTAACTTGTTGATCTTAGTGGCGGCATTTTTATTTGTGTTCATATCTCGGTTATCGTTCAAATTCGAACCCATGTTCATATGAACTTTTTTTCTTAGAATCATCCATACTATCTCCTCTAAAAGCTTGTGACAGGGTTTCAGATACAGCCTCTATAACACCTTCAAAGAGACATATCCTCACATCAGTCACTGAACAACGCATTGCAGATGAGCGTCGCACAATTGTTATGAACAATTTAATACCCTTACCCACGCTACAGAAAAAGTAAGAAGTTGCACAACAACTACAAGAACACGAGCCACCGGCACTCAACATACAGATTCAAACAGTAACACTGACATCACTAATGAACTTGAAGAACACACATTCAACAATGAACTTCACATGATATTCATCCACAACACAACATGAATATTAAACTTATTGAAACCGTTAAAGACACCCTGCAAAGATACTTTGCAGTTTACACTGGAACAGATCCCACACAAAGATCAGTTATACCTAAAATAAACATAAATAGCAAAACGGGGGAAATATTATTTTACATGAACACATATCTTACTACAGTACATTGAAAAAAATCGGTCTTTAGAATACATACACCTTTTTACACAGGTAAATAAATCAATGCTCTTACAGTTATATCAATACTAGAAAAGAAACCAATCCATAAACACACACAATAGCGTTGTTTAGTGATGTCAGTGTTAGTGTTTGAATCTGTGTGTTGAGTGCCGGTGGCTCGCGTTCTTGTAGCTGTTGTGCAACTTCTTGGGTATTAAATTGTTCATAACAATTGTGCGACGCTGATCTGCAATGCGTTGTTCAGTGACTGATGTGAAGACATGTCTCTTTGAAAGTGCTATACATGTATAAGCGTTGTCTGTAAGCTGTAGTGTTATTATTATTATTATTATTATTATTATTATTATTATTATTATAAAGTCATTGATTATAAACTGGCTGATCAAAACATTATCACTTTTCAGTTTTTTGATTCATCTTTGGATGTGTGTAAGCCTAAAATTCCCATAGACTCTTATATCGATTCCTTCTTAGTAAATAAATTACTACAGCAAACAAATTGGAACTTAATATTAGAAAAGGATAACCCAGAAGAAATTTACAAACTCTTAACTGACAATTTAAAGAAAATTTACAAAGTATCAAAAAGAAAAATGGTTTACACGAAAACAAAAAAACAACCATGGATGACAGATGAAATGCTTTTTTGGATTGAAAAAAAACGCAGAATGTGGTTATTATGCAAAAAAAAAAAAAAAGTATAATCTATAGCTTATGAATGAATATAGAAATGTAAATAATTTTGTGAACTCACAGTTAAGAAATTTAAAAAGAATTTATTTTTACAAAAAATTTAGTGAGAGCAAGAAAAATAGTAAAGAAACTTGGGACTTGATTAATGATCTGATGGGGAAGCCCAAAAAAGAGAACAGCAATAATGAATTTTTGAAAAACAATATAGATAATTTTAACAATTTAATAGTTAAGCAAATCAAGCAACTAAGCATAAACAATAACAAGCAATATAGAATTAATAACACCTTCCAATGCACCTGCAATTCTATTATGACTTTGGATGTTGAGATAGAAGAAATTGTAAAAATAATTAGGAGTTTAAGTAAAAATAAGGGACCTGGACCCGATGACATCCGGCCCAAGGATATTATCAATAATGTTCGGACCTTAGGCAAACCCCTTACACATTTATATAATCGAATTTTACAAACTGGGATAATACCCTCTAATATGAAAAAACTAAAAATCAGGCCGATATACAAAAAGAGTGATAAAAATAATATTGAAAATTATAGACCGATAGCTATTGCTTCTGTAATTAAAAAAATTTTTGAAACTTGGATTAAAAATAATATTGAAAATTTTGTGAACAAATATAAGATCTTGAACAAGGATCTATATGGATATCGGGAAAAGCAATCTACCCAAACATTACTATTAAATATGGTGGATGAATTGAACCACGCATTTCATGAGGGATTGAACCATAGAGAAAGGAAGTAAACCCTCTAGAGTGTGGATCACGTGACTTTGACCGTGGAATCCAGGGGCCATATTGGTGTAGTAAAAGACGACCCATTAATCAAATAACCTACCTTCTATATACGACTTTGTGGAGTTGTCTTGTTTTAGCGAGTGCAGAAAAAGATTTAAAAAATTTAGATTAAATAATATGCATTTTTAAAAAGAAAAAAAAAATTTTTGGTGCCTCTCATTTAAATATGAATTCAGAAAATAATAAAAGAAATTCAAATTTTTCTATTAAGCTCATGCTCACAAGTTAAATTTAAGATTGCGTTTATTTTTTTTAATCCATATGCTTTTATTTTTTTTTAAACTATAAAATCTTGGCTTTCCTCCTACTCCAACATGGACGCCTGGGTACTTCCGGCTCCACGCTCCGTTCAATGTGAAAGTCACGTGATCCACACTCTAGAGTTTATACTTCCTTTCTCTATGGATTGAACGCCGCGGTTGTGTTTTTTGACTTAAATAAGGCTTATGACTTAATCGATCTAAATATATTAAATTGCAAGTTAGAGGACTATGGTATTAGCGGCAGGATCCTTAACACAATCAAACATCTGCTAAGTCAATGAAATAAAAAGAAAGAATACAGATTGCTCAAGTCGATGAAATAAAAAGTGCAGAAGTCTATATCAATAACGGAATCCCTCAAGGGTCCGTCCTGAGCCCGTTGCAGGGCCGCCGCCAGGGGGGGACAAACGGGACTCTAGTCTGGGGCCCCAACGGAAGGGGGGCCTCGTCAGCCACGCATCAGACACGAGGCAGAGCCCAGAGGGGCCCACATGTACCCAGTTGTCAGGGGGCCAAACATTTCTGGCGGCGGGCGTGCCCTTTGCTCTTTAATTTGTTTCTTAACGATCTACCCACGCATGTAAACCACTGTAGAGTATTCATTTATGCGGATGACATTGCTCTGTTAGCAGTACATCCGAATGAAGAAAAATTGTTATCAAATCTACAAACAGATTTATTGAACATAACAGACTGGTTCGATGCTAATTGCCTAAGTTTAAACTTGAATAAAACAAATCTTCTGAAGTTTAAAATACCACACAAAATTTACTATAGTCTTCACAAGCAAAAAATCATGTTCCATAAAAAACAATGTAGACTGATAACAAATGGTCAAGACAATAATAAATGTAATTGCACTATAGTGAACGAAGTTCAAGAAATCAAATATCTGGGAATGACATTCGATGCAAAGATGTCGTGGCATAGTCATATTTTGGAATTATGTAAAGGATTACGTAAAGTTTTATACATGATGTTTTACATACAAAAATACTGTCCAATCCCAGTTTCCCAGTTAGAATTCTTGTATATAAAGCTTTCTTTGAATCCAGGTTAAGATATGGCATACAAATTTATAAACTTTCTGTCCATATTAAAGATATTATTAAATTACAAAACCGAATGATAAAATTAATTAATACGGAACTCTTTTATATCCATTAGACATAGAAAAGCAGTTCAAAAAAAGAAAATTACTTCAATTAGAAGATTTATTTGACTATATTGTTTTTACGCAATTTTTTTTTAATTCACCCTATATCTTGAAAAGGTATACGGAATACAGCCTTAGAAATGGTATGTCCTTCAAAACACCAAATATCTTAAATAATTATGGAGCACGCACACGACAAGTCTATATTCCTGCTTTGTTCAATAAATTACCCAAATGGATTCTACATTTAACTACTTTTAAATTGATAAAAAATTCTTTTATGTTATGGAAAAACTACATTTAACCCGCATATATTAATTTGTTTACCTTATGTTGTCCTTTGTTTACACAATTATTTGAGGATTAAGAATCCTTATTTCATTGAGTCTTTTTTATTTTTTTTTTTACAATTCACTGAAGCTTGAATTTTGTGTCCTTTCAATACTCACAAGCCAACTATTGCTTCTGTAATGAGGGACCAAGACCAAATTTGCTTTGCTCTATGACATTTTGAATTTTCTTTTTTTTTTTATCAAAATTTCTGATGTATATATGAATCCTGTAAGATTTGTGGAAATTTTTTTTTTTGAAGTGAATTGAACAATTATTATTATTATCTGTGAATAAGACGAATCTTGATTTGTATGGATTTTGTATAACGTTGAATTGTTTTGTCTTTTACTTACTTACTTACTTTTCAAACCCGCTTATCCGTTAGGGTCGCGGGGGCAGCAGCCCTATGGAGGATCTCCAGCGATCGCGATCTTCCGCCATCAGGCGCATGTCCTCCCTGGTAATATCCAAGCGACTCGAACCCAGATTCTCCATGAAGTCTAGCCACCTGGTTCTAGGCCGACCCCTTGGTTTAAGCGAAATACTAGGTTTTGTCTTTTATTAAAATTAAATTAATATTAATATTATTATTATGAATAAATATTTTTCTCTATTTATTCATCAATATCGGAGGTAATGGCGTTGAAAAATCCTCCAAAGACCATTTTCCAATTATTATTATTATTATTATTATTATTATTATTATTATTATTATTATACACCCAACAGAAACCTAAATGCTAATAGCGGATTGAGTCTGATATTGATGAAATCCGCAAGCAGTTAGGAATTAACCTTCAGTACACAGTACACTAAGAACAACACTCAATCAAAGCAGAACAAAACAAACACCTCTAACAGTTATTTAACCTTCCTGTGCTGTTCGGGTCTTTTTTGACCCAAATCGTTTTTCAACTGCCTATAACTTTTGTCTATTTGTATAAACAGCCATCATTTTTTTTACTTTAATAAATTTTATTATATTTGATTTTTATACTAATTAAAATTTATAAATATTTTTTGTATCATATAAGGATTTTTATTTACACTTATGATGTTTGGGTCATTTTTGACCCATGGTTTATTTTGTTCAAAAAACATTTCAGTAAATGTGCTTTTCTTTGAAAGTTTGATTTTTTAATACCAAATTCTATACTAAATTCTATTCACATGATTCTATTCTATTTTTTATACTAGATTCTATTCACATGACTCATAACTTTTACCCTTCCTGTGCTGTCCGGTTCTTTTTTGACCCAAATTGCTTTTCAACTATATTTTTTATCTATTTGTATAATTTATTTATATATCATTAAAATTGTTTTGTATGATCTACAAAATGTAAATTTAAATGATTTATGATATATTGTAATTGTTTTAATAATAAATAAGATAATCTGTGCAAAATCTTGCAAAAAAGTAATTATGGGTAATTTTTGACCCAAACACTAATTAACTATTAATTAGATAATTAATTATTATTAAAATAATTTTAATTCCTGGAACAGTGGAACGGCCTAATAATCAATTTGTAGCACCTTTTGTAGCAGGAAAGGTTAAAATGAACAGCAGAGGAAGGTTAAGAAAATTTAAACACACACCAGATGAGCAGCACAATCAACACATTACAGAATATATGGACATATTAAAACAAAAGTTAGCTGCATAAACACAACGCCTGAAGAGATACAAACATGCACTCAGCAAACAATGAGAAAATATTCTATAAACAGTTAAATAAAGATTATGCACACACACAAAACACTGCTCTGCCAACACAAATAGCACTCCAATTTTATTGGTCGTCTCTTTGGTCTGTCTCAGTTGAACATAATAGGGAAGTTAGTTGGATCAGGGAAGAGGAGCAATCAGCATCCACACCATCAAACATACCTTGCACTGATATAACACCAGATGAACTCTCACAGGTCATTAAAAATACTCACAATTGGAAGGCTCCATGTATAGATAGGATTCAGAACTTCTGGTTAGGTATACATGTAAAAGCCTCACCTGTTTGCATTTGATCCTTGGAAAACAGATTTCCAATACACCACAAACATTGCCACACTTCCTCACACAAGGAATAACGTACATGATACCAAAGTCGCATAACACTACAGATACAAATATAGACCTCTCACATGCCTGCCTACACTTTACAAAATAATAAATTCCTGTATTGCAAACAAGATCTATACACACATTAACACAAGCAACATATTCACTAAGCAATAAAAGCGATGTCGTAGAAATCACATGGGTTGTAAGGAGCAACTCCTGATAGACAGTGTGATCCTACGGCAAACTCACAATAAACATTGACACCTCCATGCAGCCTACATTGATTACAAAAAGGTCTTTGATAGTGTCCCACACACTACGATTATATAAAATAAACCCTACGCTTATCACATTTTTAGAAAGTACAATGCTGCAGTGGAGAACTACACTACACCTCACACTCAACAGTGAAACCATTACGACAGAATACAGATATATGGAGGCATTTTCCAGGGTGATTCACCGAGCCCGCCTGGTTTTGTCTTGCAGGAAATGCACTTTCAAACAGTCTTAACAGCACTACTTACGGCTACACGATTAAACACAATAAAAGCTTCCACTACATGCTTTCACACTTACTCTATATAGACGACATGAAAATCTACGCCTCCACGCAAACGTAATTGCAGCAGTTATTTGACATTACACACACTTTTTCAAAAGACATATTGTCACGTGCGGATTTGATAGGTAACAGAGAAGTACGCAGTGGAAATAAATCCAGTGACAGGTGACGCAATTAAGATAAATAATGTTTATTTAGCAATAGGTCAAATAAGAGAGGAATGCTTTAAAGGACCCAATAGGGTTCCTTTAGCAAATAAGTAATTAAGTATATAAATGAATAAATAAATATTGATTAACCTTTAGCAAAGCTTATCCTAAAGGAGCTACAATGACCTTCAACAATTGTATTAAAAAAAGGCAAAATGAACTTAAACAATAATCCTTACTTATTGTAACCTTATCAAATATCATTTAGCAACAATCAAATCACATTGAATGCTTAACATGAACTAATCAAAATTGTAATGATATTGATACACAATTATGCTTTATACAGTTACATCAACATAGACCATGAAGAGCACTTTAAATAAATGGTTCTATAATGCAATTGAAAACTAGTATAATACTGCGGTACACAAAGACGATAATTAGTCCGAATATTACCAAGTCCTTAAACTTTGATAAAGGAATAAAAGTCCTAACAGTAATAAGTAATACTGCACCAATCACAAAAGAATGCCTAAAAAAGGCTTAGAATATATGACCGACACGCCGGTTCATACAAGTATAACATTAGATCCAGTCAGTTTAAACGTCCTTAAAAGATATGGTTATTTCTACATAAATTAGAAAATATAAACATGATAAATACGTCACAAATAGAGTAGAAAATAAGATACGCCAACACCAGCTTAAATGACACCACTACACAAATTTGTAGCAACGACGTAATATCAATTCGCCTGATAACGGATGCCGACGTACAGGATGGAAAAACTTTAATTCTTTTTTCACACAAATATGCCTGACGATGAAAGCTTCTCCGTTAACACTTAACAGGCCATGAAACTAATGAGCATCAAAGAAATAACATATTATTATTATCAGCGAACATGAGCACATTAGAATTAACAGCAAACTGTTCGCAAACACTATTCGTGGCTAAGACACATGGGAAAAGCACAGGGCGACTCGTGTACCGCTTAAAGGCTCAGCGTCGGTGTCCTTTTTGCTTCGGCGTCGCTTTTTGCAATCGTCGCCTGTGAGACGCGCCCTGATTAGCACGCGAGCGTGGTCGTTTTCCATTTAGCGACTTTCAACCGCTATCCTGAATCTGGTCTGATCTGATTGGTCAAGTCGCTGCAAACAATTGTCGCTATCTCAAGGTGATGGAAAAAGAAGATATCAACCACTCCGGTCAAGCTCACGCTTTGAAATTTTTACTATATCATTTTTACTTAATAAATAAATGATTCACGAAATTTTTATAATCTGTTTATTAATAAATTCACGAGGGAAAAGTCGCGAGAACCCGTGTCGGCGAACAGCAGCTACGGCAGCCATGATTCTCCATCTGAATCGGCGAAGACAACTACCCAGAATCCATAGCGAAGTAGATCGCACCTGATTGGCTAGATCAAAACGACGCCTGAAAAAGACGCCTAAAAATCTAGCCATGCCAGATCTTGAAACGACGCGTGACCGACGCCGGACCGACGCCGAACCGACGCAGACGCTTAACAGACGCTAATTGGAAAACGAATGCGTTTTTCAAAAATTCCAAAAAAAGACGCAGACGCCTAACCTACACCGAACCGACGCTTAATGGAAACCGGCCTTTACACACTCTATTTCTTATTAGCGTGAAGCCCAGACACTGGTCCAGGTATGCTTGAATGCCGAACGGCCATAACCCTTGCACAATAGAGGCAGGCTTCACTTCGCTGTAACCCGTCTCGGGAAAACAGCTCTTTACCAAGCAACAATTAAAACCTACACGAAATTGAGCACTCACCAGTCGTAGAGCTCTGCATTTCATGGTCCAGGATGGTAGGCGGGACGTAAACCTAGGAACGGTGGGCTTTGATACGCTCACTCTCGGGCCGACCTCATGCCACGCTGGCAATATCGGGGGCGTTCACGCTCGACAACGCTGTCGACTCGTTCGCTGCCATTACTGGTCGGGAAGCTGGCTGAACCGCAATCTTTTTTCCGTCGCCTTCGCTTCTCGTCCTTATGGCTAACAAGGATTTTCTCGGCTCCGCTGCCCTTTCCTTCCTCCAAACGTCCTTATTCCATCCATTCCTCTTGGCTCCATTACAACCAAGGTATGTAAAGAAAGGTAGGCCAGATGACCTCATTAACATGAGAACTGGAAGTTAGTGGTAGTGGTCGTTCGACTTCACACAGGAGAAAGTTTGCTCGCATTCAATAATATTCCTCGTTAAAACGCCTAATTGCTCCGTGTCTGTGTGCAATAATTACAATAAAAAAAACAAAACCACATGGATCTGATGTAAAATATTACTATTTTCCCAAGGATCACCATCTAAGATTTGTATTTTTTTTCACAAAAATTATTAAGCAAAGAATTTGTTTTCTACTTTTGAGTGCATTTTTGGAACGTAAAAATTTTTTTTTATTATTTATTATTTTACTTTCTTTTATTTTTTTACGTTATTTTACTTTAGGTATTTTTTTTTACTTTATTTATTTATTTATTTTTTTTGAACAACGTTGGATTTTATTTTTTCTTAATATATTTTTATTTCTGCTAAAACTCTTGATTTTATCTATTTCTGTTAATACTTCAGGTTTTTATTTATTTTTAACTTTCCAATTTTCAAATTAAAAAAAGATTTCTAAATAGAATTTCATCATTCACAAGGCAAGACAATGGTGCATATCCCTCCTTGGTGACGTTTCAACATGAGCTCAATTGTGATTGGCTAGCTCTCCATTTGGCCTACCTCTCTTTATTTACCTTGATTACAACGACTGCCCTCACTCCGGCTCTCTCCTTGGTCTCGCCGAATCTCCCGCGGCTCAGGCTGATTGGCTCCTCCTGCGTATCTCCGATGTTGTTTTGTTCGGTTTCGTTTGGTGGAAGATACGAGTTCGGTACCGATGGATGATGTCACTGGATTTCATGTTGTTGCCCGAATTCCGTGACACATATACATACAATTTGGGTGTATTATTATTATTATTATTATTATTATTATTATTATTATTAAGATAAGCATTCCGAAGGAATATGATAAAACAAAAAGACTATATTCCCCGGGAGGGAAAATAGCGTCATTAATCAAAATCATTCTAATATCCAAATTCGTCAATTAGTTATTTTGGTTTAAGTAGTAGTACTCCTTGATTCGGCTTCTGAAATGACAGTACGTAACCTGGCATTTTGGTGATACGCATTCCATCGTGATACTAAACAGGTTTAATGTGAGCATATTCCATATCTTTATGGCGTTATATGGAAAGTGTCTCGAGAGGAATGGTGATACCATCTGTGTATTCTCTATCTTATACTTTCTCATAGTACGATATTTATCAGCTTTTTGCAGCCAGTTCGGTATAAACAATGCCGGGTATCGCGAGTTTCGAAGAGCTCCCGATATTTCATTAAGAATTCCGGTAATTCGAATAGTCTCAAACGTCGGTAATTTTTGTTCTTTACATACACTAGTCATCGATTCCGTTTTCGTAGCCCTGAACGCTGTTCTCAATAGGGCATTGTAGGGGGCTTTCATTCTTTGTAGATTCTGCACTAAGGCACTAGCTCACACAACTACTGTATAATACAAATAAGGTATGTATTTTCAGAACCCGATATATACATTTTCAAAACCATTCACATTGAAAATGGAGTACTCAGGGAAGGGGGCTTCACTTCAGAAGACCCAAATCATATTGTTGCTATGGAAAGTGATGAATGAGGAATTTTACAAATATCTAGGATTTAAGCAAGCCAAGCTTCTGGGGCACAAACACATAAAGAATACACTCACTAAACAGTATCTGCATAGGCTAGAGGCAATACTTTAAACACATTTAAGTTCCAGAAATTTAATCAAGGCCATAAATATTATGCCACCCCGATACTATCCTACTCTTCTGGAGTCATACAGCGGAAACACACAAATCATGAGGGACTTGAGAAAAAACATCGTAAAATGTTTATTAAGCACAGAAAGCACTGTCTGAACACAGCTACTGAAAGATTCACTCTGCCTCGTTCAGAGGGAGGCAGAGGTCTTATTGATATAATAGATCTATACCAGAAACAGACTCATTCACTTAATCAATAATTTTTTTTTTTAAATCAATAATTTTTTTTATTGATTGTAATCCAATACGTCCATCCAGGGCCTGTATAGCCAGAGGCTGACGAGTTGGGTCCCTGGATGGACCTGGATTAACGACTGCTGTAAGATGGTTGCAGCAGCCGGGGGGGGGGGGGGGTGAAAATCTTATCTCACTGATGGTCGCCCATCCAGTGACTAGCTGTGCCGTGAAGTTGTGTATTCAGTAGAAGCCCACCAGGCCACGGCCTCCCCCTTAGAGAATTCTTTTACTCTAAACCAGCGATGCCCAACCTTCTTTTTTTTTATCCGAGGGCCGCATTCATACTGAAATAAATTTCGCGGGCCAGAACACAAGCAAAACACAATATTTAAAAATCTTTATAGTTACCGATTTGTTGCATTTTATTAATGAGAAGTCTGCATCTGATTCTTAGAATATAAAGGCAGGCCACATGAGTGAGCTTCACGGGCTGGATTTGGCCCGCAGGCCGTAGCTTGGGTACCACTGCTCTACACAATACACATCACCATTACACAAAGCAGTCTGTATGGCTGATAGAAAATACACACCCTTAAATCTGAACAGCGTGCAGAACACCCATAACATTCCTACAACATGTAATAAACTTCAATCATGGCTCGGATAACAACTCCACGGTAGACATTCTTCTGACCTCACCCAGCCGCACGTCGACAAAAACGCGTCGAAGTTTTGGTTGAGTGAAGGGAGTCTTTTGGGAGGAACTGAAGGAACCATTATTGCCATACAAAACCAGGTTATCAACATTAAAAGCTACAGAAAACATATTATCAAAGATTCGACTGATGGGTCTTGGAGCAAATGTCATATCGCAGAGGAAACCATCCAACACGTCATATCCGGTTGTAAAATACTCACGCAGACAGATTGTTTACACAGACATAACCAGGTTGCCAACATGATACATCAACATCCAGCTAGGATACACAAGCTTAGAGACATCCACACTCCATATAATAAATATATCCTAGACACTGCCTTAGAGAACACCACAGATAAACTATATTTTAACAGAGCTATAATCACTGACAAAAGTATCCCTCATAACAGACCAGACATTGCACTAATAGTTAAGAAAAACAAAGTGACGTACATAATTGATGTTTCCATCCCCAACACACACAATTTACAAAAGACATACACTGACAAAATCACTATATATACGGATCTTGCACACGAAATAAAACGCCTTTGGGGATAGATGAAGGTAGGATGCCACTTTTTTTTTTTTATTCATTGTAATCCAATACGTCCATCCAGAGCCTGTATGGCCTGAGGCCGATGAGTTGGGTCTCTGGATGGACCTAGATTAGCGACTGCTGTATGATGGTCACAGCAGCCGGGGGGGGGGTGTTGTTCCTGAGTCACTGATGAGCCGCCCATCCAGTGACTAGCCGTGCCTGATGTTGCTTAACTCCACTGCAGTCGTGTTTCAGTGAAAGCCCACCAGGCCACGGCCTCCCCTTTTTTATATTTATGAAGATTATTAAAATTCCTTTGTAGAAAAATGGCATCCTTCCTTCATCTATACCAAGTATCCACAGATCATAAGGTCAGTTATTTTTTTATTATATATATATATTTTAGCCTTTGGGGCAGTGCTGCCGTTTTGTGGGAAATTTCCCGATTTGCGGGAAATTTAAGTTTTTGCAGGATGTCTTGTGGGAAAAAGTGAAATGTGGGAAATGATGGGAAATTGTGAGATTTCCTAAATTTTTGTAAAGAAAAAAATATAAGTGTGAAATATAAAAATATTCAAGTACTTTTAATTTTTTCAAAGAGAAATTTCAGATTCAAGAACAGATGAAGGGGGGGGGGTGGAGTATATGATAGAGATGCTTTGTAGTTGAAAAAGATATATGTGTAGTGTGAAAAAAAGCCTTTCAGTTTTTTTTCTAAATGGCTTTACTCGATATCTAATATCGATATTATCAATATCAAAATATCAATGTTTATAATGGTTGCGGGAAGTAGCGGGAAATCGGGACGCCTACTTGCGGGAAAAAATCGACATCTTCTGGTGGCGGCACTGCTTTGGAGAGTTACCAGAGTACACATAGTGCCCAACTAATCAGATCTTTTGTTTGGGAACAACTTGACCACACGCCTTACAATCCGGATCTCGCGTCCAGTGGCTACCACCTGTTCCGAGATATAAAGGAGTTCATCGGCAGCCTAAATTTCAGCGACGATGAACAAGTGAAAACTGCACGATTTTCTTTACTTGCGGCAGCTTCTATGAAGTGATCATGCTGAAGTACATTGAGCGGTATGACAAATGTTTAAATAAAATTGGAAACTGTGGAAATATAGTTAAAGGTACATAGAATCTGCTAAAGAAAAAAACTTTGAAAAAATATATAGTAGTTTTTATTTATTACAAAACGGACCTTACTTTGCGAATAATACAGGGTGTCCATAATTAAGGGACTCTAATGCAAAGCTGCCTACTGGCGAAACCAGTCATCAGAAAAGCGACACAATGAAAGGATTGAAAAATTAGTTACATATTTCGCCCCCAGATGGCATCTTACGTTGCCTGTAATAAAAATGTTAAATTTATAGCCGTCACGCAGCAGTTTTACTTACTGTATAAAACGTAGGAGCATTCGCGGAGATCCTTTGTTCAATGTGTAATTTTATGACGTTAAGTTTACGAGATCGCGCGTAAGATGACTATCTGCGTGAAATTGCTTTACCAAACAGTAATTCCGCAGTACTTGCTCTACGGAAATTTCGGACTTTGAAGGGTATGTAAAAAGATCCCTTAAATGTGAAAAACCTTCGGAAAATGATAACGAAATTTGAAGAAACTGGATCATTGTCAGTTCGTCTTGGCAGAGGAAGAAAATTCGTGTTTGCAGACGCATTAGAGGAGGTTTCGCTTCAGGTGGAAGAGGACAGAGGTGCAATTTCCCATGGTACCACTAGTGTCCGGCGTATAGCACGGGCGTTGGATAGGACACGTTCAACTGTCCATAAGATCATGCTGAATACCCTCTGATATTATCTGTACAAACTTTCACTTGTGCAGCAGGTGCTTCCATATGATTGTTACAATTACTCCAGTTTTCACTTGTTTCTTACTCTCATTGAAGTCAGAATGGCCGTGGAATATCCTCTGGACAGACGAAGCGCATTTCACTTGGACGGCACTGTGAATACACACAACTCCGCATTTGGGAACCAGAAAATCCGCACGCTTTCTTAGAGGTTCCGTTGCATTCCCTAAAAGTATCGCTATGGTGTGGATTTACGGCGTCATTTATTCTCGCCCCTACTTCTTCGAGGACTTAAATTCTAGAGTTCCAATGAAATTCCGATCCCTTCCTTGCAATAGGGTTCTTTAATTATGGACACCTGATATAAAAGCTACGACTCAATAATCGTAGCTCACGCAAACAGACTATTTACATAGACAACTGGGTAGCCAATATCATACATCAACATCTACACTGACTGTTCAAGTGAAAGTGGACACTTTCGATTTTAGACGTTTTGTCGAATATCTAGGAAAATGCTTGACTAATTATCCTGAAACCTCACACATTTCAGCAATGGTTTTGGCCCGAAGGCAAATAGGGGACCAGCAACAAACCGAATAAAAAAATAATATTTGGGATCACTCTGTAAAAAATAATTCTTAATATGCGTTGCAGGTCTACTATATGATTATGAGGCTTCTTTTACTTATCTGTGATCATTTGTATGAGAATAGCACGTATATTCATGGAGATATAAAGGTTTCTTTACAGAAATCGAAATTTTTTAATAAGTTTTTTCTTTATAATATGCACAGTTTTCAACCCAATGCAATGCCATTTTCAGGAAACTTGACAAGCTACAGTAGAGACAACACCCTGCAATCAGAATATGAAATTTTTAAATAGTTGATGAATATAGAGCATTTTACTAAATGTTTAACTGCGCATGCGCAAGCATTACCAAAATGTCTTTTGCATAATTTATTAGTCAAATGTGAAGAGCGTTAGGAGAAGAAGGTACTGGTGACTGATCCAAAAATAAAAATTTGGAGAAAACCCCTTGTCGTTTTGTTTCTTTTTGAGAGCAACTGAAGTTCATCTCGTTCTATCGACGATATCTTTCTGAATTTGAACGATGTTTGTTTGGGCTTTCTATTAGAGTAGCTCTGCACACTTGACTAATAAATTATGCAAAAGAGATTTTGGTAACGCTTGCGCACACGCAATTAAACTTAACCACATGGCACATTGGAGTTCTGAATAAAAGTTATTCCTCGAAAATAGCGAGATCTTGTCGGCATGAGTTAATACAAATTTTCTCAGCGTAAAAAGGCTACTTGATCTCGAGTTGGGAAAAGAAAACATCAAGTCAGCAAATGTGAACAACTAGACTCCAGCCTCGGAGAAGTCCCTTCAGCTGCCGTCCTGCTCGCACTTGTCATCCTGTAATGTGTCACGGATAAATTATTTAGGGATTTGAAGCAAAGTCGTGGAAGCGCTGATAACCTTAAATAATGCGACACAGTCATAGATATTCATGGGAAAAGTAATTTTATTCATGAAGTAAATAAAATTAATAATTGGACGCCCTCTGTCATGAGGGTGCCGTAAAATGTTTTTCTAATAAACAAATGATAAGCAATAATTTGCTGCAAGTGCAATAAAATAAAGGGAAAAACAAGTGAACCCTATTAACTTGACTTAAAGGAAAAAGGGATAAACTTGATGTCACAAAGACATAAATTAACTGAATAACAATAATAGTAGGACCTAAGCCTACTAGCAAAGTTCTGTTCCGTGAAGAACTTTACACAGAAAAACAAAGCAACTTGCGGTAACTCAGTTTCTGGATTTCAAATTAACCACCATGGAGAGTGGTGACGCATATTGCGTTTAAGGACTGGCTGAGGGCTCATTTTCTAATAGAGAAAATAGGAAAAAAAATACCACACAATTAATAGAAGCCAGAACCTAAACTAAACTGCGCATTAAAATAATTTTACAATGCAAGAACTATGAGTGGCGTCGGGAGATGGAGATAGTCTCACAGCCATTTTGCGAGAGAGAGAGAAAAAAAAGAGAGAGAGCTCACCTTAAAATATTGGGAAAAGTGCTCCCAAATCCTCCTCGGCCAGTGCTTGAGTTCCCCCAGGGCATCACCACGTTGTAACGCCGGCTGGAGAAACTTTTAGTCGTCACGGGCACGTTGACTAGGGCTTGATATAGTTCTCGTGGCACCTGTGCTGCATAAACCAGGGCGAAGAATGCACCTGTCGCTAATGGGGGCCTTATAGGCAGCATCGACCCATCTCGCTGGCTGGGAATAGTTTTATCCTCTTGCTCGGACTCCATGCTCGTGGCAGCGACGTCGTGTAGTCGAACTGGAAGCCACCGTCTCCTCGTTACTGACCCCCGTCTTACTGACGAACCCTTCGGCGTGCTGTTTCCTTGGTCATACGAGACGTCTTCATTCTTCTGTCGCTGCGAATCTTCGCCGCAGTCCACTTCTATGAAAGATACGGAAGAATTAGCGCTGCCGTCTGCGCACTCGTCCGCCTGAGAGAAAACGTCCTCGCGGCGCCTTTCACATGACTTCATGTGAAAATTCTTGTCCGCACTTTATTTCTCCAGTTGGGAGAACGCTAATTAACTTCATTTACTGAGCACACACCCTCTCCCTTCAAAGGCTCACTCTCCTCTCTCTTTACTCTCATGACTCCCGCCGCTCTTTCATTTACAACGCTCGTGCCATCAGACTTCGCCTTTTTTCTACAGTGCTTGGATTTCTCTATGCGGCCGCTCTGCCTCAACAGCTGGTGCTGCTCCAAGCTTGCTGCTACTGAATTTCGGTTTCACGACTCGTGAAGCGCTTATGCTATCACTCGTCACGAAATTTCGTGACATCCTCCCCCCCACCTGTCGCGGATTTACCCTATGAAACTTTTTCAAACTGGAATATCTAGGGAAATACCGCGACAAAGCGTCCGCAATAAAGTTCTGAGAGGGCTTTATATATCTTAATTCTACGTCAAAATCGAGGACGTATTGGAGTACGCCTGCAGTCTTGACAGTTTGGGCTGCGTAAGCAGGTGAGCCACCGATTGTTGTCAGAATAGATAGTAGAGTGTACCTGCTGGAGGTAATGTCGCCAGTGACGAGCCACATGAGCGACCGCCAGCAGTTCTTTGGCAGAAGTCGAATGTTCCCTCTCGTTAATTCTAAACCGACGTGACTCAAATGCTATTGGCATTAACTTGCCCTTATACTGCTGCATGACCACAGCTCCAATAGCGTCCTCTGAAGCATTGCACAAAATATGGAGTGGCCTTGTAGCATCGAAAATTTTCAAAATGGGCGGAGACGTAACGCATTGCTTTAAAGTTTCGAACGCCTTTCGTTGCTGCGATCCCCAGCGAAACGGTTGATTTTTCTGTAACAGATCAAACAATGGGGTGGAAATTTGGGCGTACCGCGAAATGAAATTCCGGTAAAACTGGACAGTGCCCAAGAACGCTCTGAGCTGGCGAAGGTTCGTTGGCCTCGGCCATTCTTTTATGGCTTTGGTCAGTCGCTCCTCACACTCTTTGCCTTTTGCAGAGAACGAGAATCCTAAATAGTCAACCCTTTGGACTCCAAAAACGCACTTGGATACCTTCAAATAAAAGCGATGCCGCCTGAGCCTCTGGAGCACGTGCTCTGTTCGTTTGCGTAAGACTGACAACGATGGCGCAAATATTAGCACATTGTCGAAGTATATGATCGCTTCGCGATTCACCAGACCCCAGAGTGCTTCATTCATGGCCTTGGTAAACATAGAAGCAGCTCCTTTTAGCCCAAACGGCATCACCTTAAACTCGAAGGAACCCAAAGGTGTTTTGAATGAGGTGAATTTAGTATGGGAAGCTTTGACCATTATTTGATGGTATGCTTGAAGAACATCCAGTTTAGTGAAGAATTTTGCTCCTACAAGCTTATCAAATAAGGAGTCTGCTGGCGAATTGTTTCGTGTAATTGTTGGCGAATGTAAGCTTGTTTAGTTTACGATAGTCCACGCACATTCGTAGCTTCCCATCCTTTTTCACCACAAACAACACCAGGGAGGAAAAGGAGGAGGTAGAAGGTCTTATCAGATGCTTACTTAATACCTCGTTGATTTGTTTTTCCAACTCCCTCTCCTCATCCTTGGATAACGGGTACAATGGTGAATTGACGGGCTGGAATGACTGCTCTAAGTTGATTTCGTGCTGCGTAGCCCGACGTGGGGGCAGGCCCTTAGGCAGCTCCTCCCTGAACAGCCCCTCGTATTCCTTAATTAATGCCTGGAAGGAAGGGTGAATAGACGATTGATTACTGGTAGGTTCTTTCACAACCGCCCGCCCAAAGATAGCGAAAACTGGTACCTCCGGTTGTTGAGATACGATATGGCATAACTCACTGCCTGATAAAAGGTTGAGTTGCTGCTCTCGCCACTGCGTTAGCCAGCATTTCTTGCCCTTGGACGTCACAGCACACAGCATTTCTCTGCCAATCGAGTTGAGCATGGTGCCCCTGAATCCATTGCATCCCGAGAATTACATGATACTTGCCGATGCGTACAATATTGAAATTAATTTTGTCCTCATAACGGCCACTTTTTACGTTTACATATTCAGCCGCGCTCTTTATGTCTGTAGCGTGCCCATCAGCAAAAGACGCTGACTTTTGTTGGCTTGAAATGTCGGTTATTTTTAATTGTAATTCCTTGGCCAGCCGATCATCGATATAATTCTCTAGAGCTCCTGTGTCCACTAGAGCTTTGCATAATTTGCCTTTAATTAATAGTTGTACCACGCATAATTCGTTGCGCGTGTCCATATGTACGATATTGATCTGCCTCTGAGTCTGGTACTTATCCTTATTTGGACAAGCGCGCCTGAAATGTCCTACTTTGCCGCAGCTAAAGCATTTCATTTCTCTCTACTAAAGCATCTACTTGCATGGGGACTGGACCCCCATATTCTGCACTCTCGTGCGCTTTGTAGTATTTTTCTACAAAGTTTATGGCTTCCTCTAGCGATAGATCCGCCTTCATTTTAATTTGAGCTCCAACTTTTTCCGGGAGCGCTTGGATTAAAAAGAAAAGTTTCTCCGATTGGGACGAGTCGACCAAACCATTAGTAAGATGGCGGAATTTGGTAATGAATTCACTTACTCGGTTTCCGCGTAACCTCAGTTTATACAGGTCGGCTCGACGAGACATTTGGGTTTGACCCCCTGAAAAAGCATTAATAAGCAGCTCACAGAATCGTGTCCATGATAACGGGACCTGCGGTATACCTAGTGCCGTCACCCAACACCCGGCTGGCCCCTTGAGGTAGGCTGGTGCAATTTGCACACATCTATCCAATGGGATACCTTTGCAGTTTGCTATCATGGCAAACTGTTTGAGAAAAGCCTTGGGATCTTCCCGCGGCGCCCCTGTAAAGGTAGGAAACGTTAAGCTATTGATGGCAGCTTGCGTCGCATCGACATGCAGATGCGCGATAGCTTGTGCCAACAAATTGGCTGCTGGAGGAATTTCCATGTTCATTTTCTTTCTTCAATCTTCAATCAAAAATAACAAATTCTAACTAGCCGCTAGAGGTAAAAATAAGGGAGCAAAAAAAAAAATAAGGTTATTTTTTTTTTATTTCTTTTTTCCTTTTGATCAAAAACCCTTCAGTTACCTCTCAAACTTAAAACCATAATCCCCAAAGAATTATTATAACTGGCCCTACGCGCAACACTACGCATAACAGCAGCTAAAATAAAAAAAAATGCCTTAGCCTATACCTTAACAATTAGGAATCTGCAATACCCTAATAAATAAAGTAATCCAACACACCCATAGCAATAATGCATCCACTAAAGACTGAAAAGCACTGTTTTAAACCAAAAATATTTATGACTCTGGCGTAAAATTGGTCAACTTAGCACCCAGAGATGAGTTCAGGCAATATAAAACCCCTCTATAACTAAGCCCGCCTTAAAACAGGCCGTCCTGCACTGCTAAGAATTAAAAGAGCGAACCGATGCATGAAAATGAGCCTCTTGTGAGCCAGATACCAATCTACGTCACAGAGAAATACTAGTACACCAAACAGGGTATAACACTGTGCCCGATGTGAACCCAAACGTTCTGCACCACAAAGAAAACGGCAGGGTAAACCGGAAATGTGAAACTGGGCCGGCCGTAAACCGTAACGTTCTGCACCACAAAGAAAAGCAACAGTAGCAGTGTAAATGGAAACGTATGACTGAGCCCACCGTAAACCGAAACGCTCTGCACCACAAAGGTCTTCATTAATTTGTATCGGCGAATCCTTGTGGCACTCTACGTCTATGAAAGATACGGAAGAATTAGCGCTGCCGCCTGCGCGCTCGTCCGCCTGAGAGAAAAACGTCCTCGCGGTGCCTTTCACACGTCTTCCTGTGAAAATTCTTGTCCGCACTTTATTTCCAGTTGGGAGAACGCTCATTAGCTTCATTTACTGAGCACACACCCTCTCCCTTCAAAAGCTCACTCTCCTCTCTCTTTACTCTCATCACTCCCGCCGCTCTTTCATTTACAACGCTCGCGCCATCAGACTTCGCCTTTTTTCTACGGCGCTTCCATTTATGCCTTTTAGCAGGAGCTTGGATTTCTCTATACGGCCGCTCTGCCTCAACAGCTGGCGCTGCTCCAAGCTTGCTGCTACTGAATTTCGGTTTCGCGACTCGTGAAGCGCTTATGCTATCACTCGTCACGAAATTTCGTGACATAATGTGATCTTTACCAGGTTCCAATGAAATTTTATCAGAGAGGATGCAAGATAAATTTCCCAACAACTTCAAATGACAATTTTTCAAGCATCATTCAGGAATTAATTAAGTACAAATTAATCTTAAAATACTTGTTTCATATAAATTTATAAGTCCACATTTGCAAGGCCTTCGATCAAGTTTGGCATGCTGCATGATGGTGTCACTTATAAAATGATAAAATTTGGATTTCCAGATGACCTTATCATGCTGGTCCGCTCATTCCTCTCAGACAGGTTTTTTCGAGCTAAAATTGGGGACTCCCTCTCCCAATCATCTGTGGTTAAAGCCGGTGTCCCACAGGGATCAGTTCTGGGACCAGCCTTGTTCAATTTTTCTATCCAGGACTTTCCAAAACCCGACAAGTGTAAACTTTACTTCTACGCTGATGATGCGGCCATCTTAACCTTTGCCTGTGTTCCTGCCCATGTCATCTCTCGCTTGCTCCAAGCTTGCTGCTACTGAATTTCGGCTTCGCGACTCGTGAAGCGCTTATGCTATCACTCGTCACGAAATTTCGTGACATAATGTGATCTTTACCAGGTTCCAATGAAATTTTATCAGAGAGGATGCAAGATAAATTTCCCAACAACTTCAAATGACAATTTTTCAAGCATCATTCAGGAATTAATTAAGTACAAATTAATCTTAAAATACTTGTTTCATATAAATTTATAAGTCCACTATGTTTTTCAAAATCTAAATTTTAACATGTTTGGCTACGTAAATGAGGAGCGCTAAGCATTTGCGGTTCTGAGCAATCACGGTAGTATTTAATTGTACCAAGAATTCAGGGTATAAATTTAGGAACCCAGCCCTTCCCGAACATCATAATTTCGCGAATAACTTTACTCCACCCCCCACAGCTTTGTCAATGATGTAGGAAAAGACAGTCTCACACAGACACACACACACACACGCACGGTAACAGACCAAAAAATCCTGGCGCAAATTCTCCTACGCTACACCCCCAACTTGTCGAATAGTCATTTACCCCCGTTTGTTTTCCTCTTCGTAATCGCCCATGGAGCAATCTGTTTTGGGGTCGCGAGCATTCTAAAGTTATACACTGAACGATCAATTTATTAGAGACACCTCATACGGAAAATGGATCGGCCTCTCAGTGGCACGCAAACAATGGAACAGGCCGAAGCGGTGTATAAAAGGGATGCATTGGATCACAAGTTGCAGTCAGCAGCAGAAGTAGACTGAATATGGATAAATCAAAGGATTTGACCGACTTTGAACGAGGCATGATCGTTGGAGCTCGACGGGCGCAGTTGAGCATTTCGCAAACCGCGAAGTTCCTCGGGTTTTCCCGTGCAAAAGGGTATTCCGTGAATGGCAGTTATGCCAAAAAACAACCTCCAACAAACACAATTCCGGACGAAACAGGGCCGTGGATGAACGAGGCCAACGGCGACTAGCACGAATCATCCACAGCAATAGGACGGGAACAGCCCAACAAATTGCAGCGCAGTTCAATCAGGGAGCATCCCAACCCATTTCGGAGTACACGGTGTGGCGCACCTTGCACCGAGCTGAGGTTAACAACAGGCGGCCAATACATGTACCGTCGCGGTCACCGCAAAATAGGAAAGCGTGTCTGCTATGATCACACAGGCATTGCCACTGGACAATGGATGAGTGGAAGAAGGTCGCCTAGTCCGACGAATCGCGGTTCCTACTTCATCATGCGGATGGCAGACTGCGCATCTGGCGCAGACAGCACGAGGCCATGGACCCATTCTCTCAGCAGACAACCGTACAGGCGGATGGAGGAGGAGTGCTGGTCTGGGGTGTCTTCTCTTGGGACACATTAGGTCCTCTGATATCCGTAGACAGATCCCTGAGTGCGACACACTACCTGAACGTTGTTGCTGATCAGGTGCACCCGTTCATGATGACTGTGTTCCCTGGTGGTGAAGGACAGTTTCAGCAGGACAGTGCTCCCTGTTACCGTGCTCGAATGGTCTTGGACTGGTTCGAGGAACATGACGCGGACTTGCACCTGCTTCAGTGGCCAGCTCGGTCGCCCGATCTCAAGCCGTTCGAGCATTTATGGGATGAAGTGGAGAGAACCACCCGACGCCTTCCCACACTATCATCCAACCTGCACCAATTATGGGACACTTTGATGTCAGCCTGGGCTGCTATTTTTCCTCAACGGTTTCAATACCTTGTTGAATTCATGCAGCACGTATTCAGGCAGTTCTCGCAACACGCTATTAGCGGGGTGTCTCTAATAAATTGGTCGTTCAGTGTATATCCCCTTGTTGTTATTTGAAATACGGCCCAGCTGGAGCGTGTGTCAAGAATGGAATCTCCCTTTCGTGCAACACACAATTATTTATAAAGGAGATTACCGTGGCCTCCCTCCGTTTATCAAAGGGCTCACATGACGCTTTCGGTTGGCATTGTTTTAAGGAACCACAAAAAAGAACCGCATGTTCATTGAAACCAAATACAATGAGATCTTATTCACCCAGTATTTCGACTTCCACATTCAGGCCTGACTTAACTTAAATTTTATTTTACCTCTCCGCTGTCCTGTGGTTACCTTTTTTCAAATGTTTTTTATTCCTTACTAGCTGAAGTACCCGGCGTCGCTCGGAGAAAATTATAGTTTTTTCATATTTATGTATACTGGGTCGTGTACAAACTTGGGGGGGGGGAGTGGTAGAGGAATCAAATCTAAGCAACATTTCCCTCTTTCATTTTTTCTCTGGGTATTGTTTTTGACACAGATTAATACAGATGGTCAACTCGGCAATAATCACGTGATTAAATGTCCTGCAGCGCACCAGTGAGGCATATAAGAAGTACAAATGTCAATACCAATTAGCCTTTTCACCTGTCGACAGGTGGCGCCACTTGCGCATGCGCACTGCACGGGTTGGTTGGCAAAAAACGAAATGCTGGGCGATTATCATTTTGTGATAATCGAACTTATGGTAATCGAATATAAGAATTACTCGATTAATCATCGATTTTATTAATTTTTTTTTAAATTTTTTTTTTTGGTATTGGCATGTTAGCTGCAAATTAGCATTAAAATTATCAGTTTTGTCTACATTTACAAGATATTCGTTATAATCAGGCCTCGAAGTGAGAAATAAAAAAAATATAGGAGCTAATACAAAAAAATATAGGATACTATTTTGATGCATTAAAGGCCTGTTTATATTAATTAATGCGATCCCCAATTTTGTTTATTGTATATTTTTATTTATTTATTTATTTATTTACATTTTCCTATATAATTTGCTTTTTTTTCTCAATTTTCCATTGACTTTTCTGTCGCCAGGCATAGGGGGGCGGGATGAGTTCAAACGAACTTCGACCTAACGAACTAGTGTATAATATTGAATATACTGGTACATTACAGTGTATTATATGCTAGTTTCGTTTAAAATTCGTCAGATCGAAGTTAGTTTTACCCCCCATCCCTCCGTCGTTGTAGCGCTAAATTTTCTGTCTTGCACAATTTTGGGTGCTTTTTCAGGTCAACATTTCTCGCATTATAGTAGAATACTTATGGTATCTTGTGTTTTGCTGTTGCCAATGTATGCTGTATTAATCTAACATAAGGAACATATCTTTACTTTTTACTAATTGCCGCCAATGCAATGCCATGAGCACGTCACGTGATTTTGTTGATAGTTATTCCAGTATTGCTAACTCAAATTTTCAGATCACGTTAGCGGTGTTGCTGAAACGCGCCAAAAAACGCTAAAATTCGTCGAAAACGCGTTAAAAAAAGCACTAAATTGAAGCAAATGTCACCAAAGATATGATAGCCCCGTTTATAAAAACAAATTATTAGCATTATGTGAACTTCTACATCACTTATTATACATAATACAACGAACATAGATACTTTTGGGAAGCAGCAGCATTGCCCATTGGCTTAGAATGTACATTTATCCAGGGCAGAGCCAATAAAAGTCCGGATGGGAGCAGTTTTATTGTATCATTTACAAAAATGATAATTCATCTGTTTAAAACGTGTTAAAATATCGCTAAAATAGTATCATCGCGCTAAATTTTGCGCTAGAAAAAGATAAACGTGCTAAAATAGTGCCACTGCGCAAAATTGAATATTGTTTAAAAGAGGGTGCCACTCTCCCTCGTCATTGGCATAATACTACTGCATATGTCAATTTTTCATATGCCTAGGTTTGTTCCTTGTCCTGCCAGGAGTTATCTCCTGAAGTTTTCCCCCAACATTTGGAACCATCCTGTGTGTTTTCGAAAAACACCAAAACACTTTTCTCGAGGGAAAACCTTACTCATGGTTACTTTCTTTCGAGTAACTGGCCACGAAACTCATAACGATGTAATAGTGCGAATTCTGATATATTTGCGATATTAACTGACACTCCCATTTAAACGCGACCCAGCTGTTATTTTGATCACCAGATGGCAAAACATCATAGTCTGCTCTAAATAATCAGATATACATGTACAATAGAATTCAACTAGTTATAAACTTTAAGTTTTTTATCTTAAATAAATGATTCATAGAAATTTGATAAATGAAGCATAGATTGCTCGAAGTGCCACCTACTTCCGGGACGCGCCGATAGCATTGGAACAGTTACGAGTGTCATAACCTCTTCCATTAAAAAAACCATGCAATAGGTAAAAGTATTGATATGGCACATAAGTACTTTTAGGACGAATAATCGCAGGCTAATCCCAGGCTAATCCCGTACTGAATGCTGGGATCGCCACCTAGCTGCCGCCACTGAATTACAATACTTCCGGTGCTAGTCATGAATAGCTATTTATACTTCCCTTTGGAAAATTAGCGATTCAAATGTAAGGGAGATTTTTTCCCGCTGCAGTTTTGCCGTTGATTGAATTTTGGTTGGATATTGGTAATGTTTCTAATACAGCAGCAGCAGGGCCGGATTTTCAGCCTAGAGCCTCAAGATCAAGACGGGCCTACATTCAAATTGTTAGCATTAAAAATGGGAGGTGAAAGGGCCTCATAAGTGGAATAGCCTAGGGGCCTCTTTTCATCTAAATCCGGCCCTGAGTAGCAGTTATATATTGTATAAGCACATATATTTAATTGACACGGAAAAATTAGCTCATTTAATAAAAAAAAAAAAACGAATCGGAATGGCTGTACATTGTCTACAGTATTGGTTCGAGAGAGATTTTCAAATTTTAAAATACTGGGCAACAAAAAATGAATTAGTTTTTAATGAAAAGAAAACGAAGAAATGTGTTTTTTGGGAAAAACGAGGGGAACGTGGAATGATAGATATCGTTGGGATTAAAACTGATAACAGATTGCTGTTCTTTGATCAACTACATGAGATCGAGGTTAAGATTTTAAAATTACAATTTTCGGCAAAAAAAATTAGAAAATTTTTGGGCATGAATGACAAAATTTTGTTCGTTAAAAATATCTTGTGCGCTTATTTCCAATACTGTGGTTGGGTTTGAACCTCTTGTGATAAGTTTAGGAAACATAGGGTTAAAATTGGGTTTAATAGGGTGATAAGTATATTGTTCCGATTTTCAAAATTTGATTCCATAACTGCTCATTGTAACCACTGCGTGGTGAATAAAGATTAATAAAAAAAAAGATTAATAAAAATAAATAGACACCAAAGAAAAGAAATGGCTAAAAGAAATGGCACGAATTGCAGCTTTTTCGCCAGCTGTATCAAAAGTCTCTCCACCAGCCACATCCGTCCCATCGGAAAGATTGTTTTCCAAAGCCGGAGCAACAATCACAAAGAAAAGAAACAGTTTGGGTTACTAATGTGTTGAAAAACTACTTTTAATGTTTTCCGTGGGTTACGAAAAATTACTGAACGCTTAAAATTTATAATAAGGGAATACAGTGTGGAAATTTAACAAATAAAATTGTACACTTTAAAAGAGCTAACTTTTCCGTGTCAATTAAATATATGTGCTTATACAATATTTTTTAATAAATTAAAATACATATTTTATGTACCCTAAGAAAGGTTTACTTGCTAAAAAAATTCAGCCCATTCACATACAGGGTGATTTACATCGAATGTAAAATACTTAAAGGGGGTATTA
>JAHWFO010003284.1:0-16218 GCA_023313115.1 Rhysida immarginata
AACTTTGCCTTGCATTGTTGGTCATGAGATATTTCTCATTAATATGCCTTGCCATAACCATGAATATCGATTTTTTATCGATATTTATTATTTTTCCGAAATCTGAGGTAGACAGTGACCTTCCTCATGCTTTGAAGGTCATGTATGCGAAATTTTATCAAGATCGGAATAAAACTGTAGATTTGTATAAAAAACATACACACAGACCCACAGACCCACAGACGCACAGACCCACAAACATCCTTCTTTATATATATAGATAGACTAGAAGAGTACCCGGCGTTGCCCGGGATAATTACACTTGGATGAAAACAGAACAATCTCAAAAATTAACTTAAATTTTGCAAAATCTTAAAAATAAACACATGAAAATGCTTAGAATTAATACAGGAAAAATTCTTAATGAAAATTCGAAAAAAATCTTTTTAAAGGCTCACAATGGATGGATCGCTCCAATAATTTCTTACTCATATAATCTTACTTCAGATGTACACTTGATGTTGTTGCAATTTATCAAAGTTCACTGAGTAATTGATTTGGCTCGCCTGATTGTTTCTCGGCAGGGACCAGTACCACTTTCTCGGATGAACTTTTCCCAAAATTTTGTGACAGGGTCCTTGTTCCTTATTCGGGTCCACTTTCTTCGATTTCGACCTGCTATATCCTTGTGCTCGCCTTCGACGACTGTTTCGTTGCTGTGGCGGCTCAATCACGGAATTTTGCCGAAAACTCTTTACGGCTGTGACCTCCTTCTGCGGACGTTTCTGGCCCTCGTCATTTGAACATGAGAGAGAATTAAATTGCTTCTCCGACTGAGTCTTTGGAATCGTATTCTTCGCTTCGTATCCGACATGGAAAAATTGTCGTTCTTCTAGTTTGGTTCTCGGTCGGCTTCATTCCCTGGACGATTCCGCATTGCTGTTGGAGCTGAAGCAGGTGTTGATTGCTTCAGTGAACGCCCTTAATGGATCTTAATCAGGGCGATCAGGCGCACATGCTACACCAATAAAAAGGCCTCGGTTCGAGGCTCGTTCGAAAAACAGATAGAAAATAAAAAAATAAAATAAAATAAAAAAATTCTTATATCCGGATATCTATCATTCCTAACCTTTTTTATAGTTTCTGTCATTTTTAATTTTTTGGGTCATCAGAAGTTTATTAGAAAGGTAAAGTGGAAGGCATAAAAATTATGGCCTCCTCCGATGACCTCGCAAAAGCGTTTAGATGACGAATAAAAGACTTTTTAACGTAAATGAATGTAGCCGATCCCGTCTACACGTAAATAAATCTGTCCCGATTGCTGCTTTTTCCCTCGTGAATTTGTCAAATCTGGTTTGTTCATTATGTTTTTCAAACAATTCAGATGTTCTGACAGAAGTAAATTACTGGAAATCAGTTTTAATATTTCTAAAGTTAATTTTTGAATATTTTGAAATTTTTTTTATTAAATTGTATTGTCACAGGAAATGAACCAGTGTGCCAAATTTGGAGTCTTTTGAAAAACGGGAAGTGAACGAAATATTGATTACAAAATTTGCACTCAAACGCACAAACAAGTCAAGTTAAATAAACGCGTGTAAAATCCAATAAGCGTTAAAATAACTCAAACTTTCAGTGAATTGATGGCCAGTGTCAGAGATCTTTCCTGCATTCTTAAGTCGCCTTCCAAACCAACCAGTATTAGGATTATTATCCTATTCTTACAAATTTAACACAATAATTTTAGCATTACTTCACTATTAGATTTTAACAGAATAATTTATATTTCAGTATATTTAAATTTCGGATGACTCCTAGGAAATCTTCATGCCAATTGTCACATGTTTAAGCAGTGGGTTAAACTATATGTGTCAGATGCGAGAAGGAAGGGCCCAAACAGCTTAAATTTCAAAAAGTATTTTAATAGCTCAACATAAACCCAAAACTGTAAGACTTGCACTTTGAACACAATAAAACGCCAATAAACAAATACAAAGAAACGCATTTTTGATTAAATACAAATACAAATATTCAAAGAGACATTATGAGCAACTCTTGCTACAATCGAAACTGGCTGGGAAACATTGAACATAAAGAAATTCTTCCAGCTTCCCTTCAAGTCGATTCAAATTGTAGCAGCTAAATATGAGCTTGAAAAAAGAAAAAGATTTAAACCGCAGGAATCAATAAGGACAAAAATAAGCAATGTAGGGAAAATGTAAATTCAATACGCATTTGATGAAACCTCGCATAGGCCATGATCTTCACGACAATGAGCAATTAACCCAAGATAGTGTATAAATTATTGAAAAAATTATATGTAAACTCCAGAGAAGGTATGAGTTAAGTTGAGATTCCTAATCTTTAAATAACACAAAGTTTAAAGTGAATTCCAATATCGTGGAGAATATTAGTCGACGGAACTCTGGGTTGTGAATACACAAACAGGATTACATAATTAAGCAAATAAATAAAAAATGAATAATTTGACAAATATTCATTAACAGGAACAGGTAACTCGATTTCTCGATACACTATGCTGACGAGAGGTTTGCCGCTTATTCTACCTTCTCCAGTTCCCAAGGGATGACTTGGGCTGTGTAAAGAGCCTTCTGCAGTCTTGAAACAGCTGAATGAATCTCCCTCACGAGCAATGTTGTTTCTGCCAAGGATGAAGAAGAGAGGTTAGTTGCTCTCTTCTTCTTCCATGGTTGCTGCTTTTTCGTGGAGGAGATGGTGACTTTACGACCAAAATGATTTGAATAATAATAATACTGGCTTCGATATTTTTTAACTTTTGGCCGTGATACCAGCAAGGTCTCTTTATTCTCCAATTATAAACCATGACATGTAGAAAAATGCTAAACATCATCTTGGGCCAATGTTCTTATTGTCTGTTTACAATTTTTCTTAAGTTTCAAAATTTTATGATATTAATTTGTTTTTACTGAAATTGTTCCAACTGCTTAACAAGCGACCAATTCTTTTAGACACAAAGTCTGACATATTCCTTGATATACCTCGAGATGAATAAATAAGAAGAAACTGTAGTGTGGAATTGCCTGTGTATGAAGGAAAAACCTCTTACCATAAATGATCATCTGAGATCTAGAACGCCGGATATTCTTTTGTGTTAAGAGGTTCATCCTTCATATACGGACTCCGCGAGATATGACATTGTAAGCTAACAGTTAAGCGAGAAAGCGGAGGCGGAGAGATTTTGAAATATCATTTCTACTTTGAACTTCTTGACATACGCTATTATAAACTTTAAGAAACTTCCAGTACATTTTCTTAATCATTATTATTATATATCGTGCAGTGCACAATACTCCGATGGGATATGCCTAAAACTGATATATTAAATATCCGACTGATATTCTTTCCAGGAACGTGAAACTTTCAGATACATGGTCAGAGCAAAGCTCCAAGTTTTACTTGACGACATTTATGAATTGAAAGGTCTCTGACACTTTGACATCATCCAAAAGTGCTATGTCAATGATTCCTACCTCCTTTTTCACAATGGTTAGAAATAAATACTCATCAAACTATGTTAGTCTAAAATTCCATAAGAAAAAATTTGTAGGTTAATTTAATTCATGGTAAACCCTATGTAAAAAAGTACTTTTGTACAATTATTTTTTAATTTTTATCAAGCATAATAATAAATAAATCACTCGAAAAATTTAAGCACTATTTTAAAAATAAAAAGTATCGGAAAAGTGAAAATTGGCGTTCGGAAAAGCTTTTGTCAGATTGGCTTGTAAATTCAGTTTTTTTTTTGCAATGCATTTCCTCGGGAAGAAATGATCGAAATTCAGACTTTAAAACACTACTGTAAAGATCGGCCTCGGTGGCTCAGTGATTGCGTGATCGCCTCTTATGCTCGAGGACGCGGCCGAGGACGACGAGGACTTTTTTCATGGGGAATATCCTGAGACCATGCACTTCCTTCGGAAGGGAAGTAAAGCCGTTGGTCCCGTGTTGTCGTTTGCCGGCTGCACGTTAAAGAACCTTGCGAGGCAGAAATTGCGGACCCTATAACGCCGTCTTGAAATGACCATAGCAACTGAAAATGACATTAATACCAAACAAACCAAACCAACTTTTGTATAGACAATTCCTCAGACTGTCAAATGGTATGTCGTTATCCACACCTTGCCATCTAAAATGTTTAGCGTGAATTAATCCTTTGGTGGATGAAAAGTTGGTAAATCTAAACGGCCAATTTTCATGTTTCCCCTTGAAACTAAAGTTAATTTTTTTGAATAAATATGAAAAAAAAACTGGTCTCGTTTTCAGTAGGCCAAATTATATGTATAAGAATCTATCTGATTTTTACCTCCCAGCAACTCATTATTAACAATTGTAATGTTATTTTTGTAGTTTTCGGACAACTCTGTATCCGTGTCCAGAGGCGCCTGCGGACAGAAGGGAGCTGGCGCAGGGAGTAGCAAAGCGAATTGAAGATATGAATTCTGTACTAAGATATAATGAATTAGAAGTGAATTACACTTTTTTATTCTTTGAATTTCATTAAATTATAAAAAAAACATTTCTTTATGACAAAAGGTTTTAAGTCAAACACAAGATCATCGTCATCGAGTATTGCTTTCAGCGTCCAAGGCAATCAGAAACTGGTTCATTAAAGTTCGCAAAATAAAATCAATTTATCATATGCTTAATTTTTTCAATTTGGATGTGACTCAAAAATGCTTAATTGCTGAATGCTGGTGTCCTTCTGCTGACTTGGAGCAAATTCAGTTGGCTCTGCGAAGAGGAACGGTAATTTTGAATTCACTTGTAGTATTTCAATGAGGATTATTTGATTTTCATATCTAGGTTCAATTTACAATTTTCACTTGGTAGGAGCGCAGTGGCAGCACCATTCCTCCCATTCTGAATCGCATGGACACCCAAGAACCTCCTCCAACATTTAACCGTGTCAATAAATTCACGACTGGATTTCAAGCGATTGTTGATGCTTTTGGTATTGGTGATTATCGTGAAGTAAATCCAGGTTATTTTAAATATTTTTATATTTTATTGATGAATTACATTATAGATAAGTCATTGTAAAATAAATGCATGTAGAAAATCCAATTTCAATTTTTTATTTTATTTTAACTACAATTACCCTAAGGATTTCACTTTTGGGTTGAAACGAAAACTTCTTTCAATTCGATACAGCATTTTCTATGACTTATCAAATCCTTTCGCTTTAAATTTCTCTGCAGTTTTTCAAGCTGAAATATAGCCTATTGTAGATATTGTATATCAAATGTTTAATTTCTTTTGCACACTTACTAATTTAAATAATCTATCCCTATTACCGAAAAATGTTGATTTTCACGGAGAGTTGGGTTTACGATCCCAGTGATGCCCCGGATATTCCGGGTTACCAGGTCGCCTCAATATGCCGTACAAACGAACGTGGTGACGGTCTTAGTTTATAACTTTTACGCCATTTTTCTTTCAATGACGAAAAAATTGTCAGCTGAGGTATGAATTATTCATTTTATTTCACTATCGTTTCACATTATTCTCAAGTTACAGCCGACAGACTATGAGGTCTTAACTCTTGTAATCAATAATAAATTCATCCTTTTATTTATTTACCGTCCTCCATCCGGTCAGTTTTCTTCCTTTTGTATCTTTTTATCCTCCGCTCTACTCGACCAAAAAAGGTCTGGGAAAACTTATCTTAATCGGTGACATTACTATAAACTTTAACAAACCTTCCTCCTCATTTAATTAACTCTTTGACCCTATAATCCGTTCTGGGCTCTTACTCTCTACTTTTTCCTTTTCCCATTATTCATCTCATTATAATTCCTACTCAGATACCGATTCTTGTTTTACGAATTCTGATTCTATTCTTCTTAGTAGTTTTATTGATAGGGCTATTTCAGATAACTTTCCTCTATTTACTATTTTTAACACTCTTATTTCTACTATTTCACGGAACTACTATACTTGTTCGCGGTTAATTACTTCCAGCCGAATCTCTATTCTAGAATCTTTTTTTTAACTTTAACTGATTGGAACTCTCTTCTATCTAACTTAACCGACTCTAACAAACTTTTCGCAGGTTTTTTATCTAATTTTCAGGTCGGCTATGACCATTCCATCGAAAAATGGAAGAAAAATTCTGCGACCTAGATTCGAACCAGGAACCTCGACTATCATGATCGACGCCTCTACCAATAGGGCTATCGCAGACACTCGGACAGCCATGCTGTCACAAGGTCTCTTAAAGACAACCAAGTTGTCAAGGTTGAAAGCCCAATGGGAGGCGGCCACCCAGCTCACAGATCGAGAATTTCTCCTATCCAACCTTCAGAAAGTTTGATGAACTCACAGATAAATAATTAAATATATACTGGAGATAATCTCAGGTAATGATTTTTCTATCGAAAAATAGAAGGAAAAATTCTGCGACCTGGATTCGAACCAGGAACCTCAACTATCATGATGGTTGGACTGGAGAAATTGTCGAGCTGCATGCACACCTCTCATTGGGCTTTCAACCTTGAAAACTTGGTTGTCTTTAAGATAGGAGGCCGACAATTGGGTAGATGATAATTCGCATGATAGTCGAGGTTCCTGGTTCGAATCCAGGTCGCAGAATTTTTCCTTCCACTTTTAAATCGAAAAATTATTACCTGTGTTTGGAGAAACATTAAAAACAGTTCAATTTGCAGAAACAAGAACAGATTAGGACGAAATTGCACAAGAGGTGCAGTTGTTAATCGTGTCCAGGACGATGTATGGAAAGGTGCTCCACGTGAACATCCTCATTCACCTGCAAAATTTCAAGTCGATGGACAGTGTGTTCAACAGCAGATCGTAACTGATCAGTTGTGAGGCTTCGCACATGAAGCGTTATGGAGTTCTTTAAGTCATTTAACGTCCCAACACCTCTACGATACACCAATAGCCCCATAACCAGAAATCGCACGGAGTTAGATCCGAAGAACGTGGTGGCCATGGATTAGGAAAGGAGCGACTAATCACACGTCCTCTGTGAAGTGTTGGAGCAATAGCGCCTTCACGGACCCATGGATATGTGGGGGCGCACCATCCAGCGTGAAAATGGTCGATGTAAGGACCCGCCTTTGCTGTAGTTGCGGCACAAGAAACGTCTGCAGTATGTCTTGGTACCGACGGCCCATAACGTAACATATGACAGGTCCACGTTCACCGATTTCCTCAAAGAAGAATGGCCCAAGGATGAATGTCGCCGTGAATCCACACCAGACAGTGACCTTTGGAGAGTGTAGGGGAATTTCAGTGTCGATCCGCGGATTTTCCTTAGCCCAGATCCGGCAATTCTGTGTGCTGCCTGTATCATTGAGGTAGAAATGAGCCTCGTCGCTTCACAGAATATTCCAAGGCCATGACAGATCAACAGTCATTCTGTTGAGAAAACAGACTGCGAATGAGAGACGTTGTGACTTGTCCCTATCAAGCAGCTCCTGAGTATAGCGGATATTGTATGGGAAGTAGTGCATTATGTTTCTGAGTACTTTTCGGACGGTGCTGTAAGAATAGCCTGTCTGTCGAGAAACTGCACGCGCGCTACTGCCCCCAAACTCTGATGTCTGTGACTGTGCGCCAACAGTTGTCTTGACGGCATCAACAAGTACCGGTGTGACACGTTTACGGCCTCTTCCAGGTTGAACTCCTAATTTCCCCGTGTCTACAAAATCTCTTAATCATGGCCCGGGTACCTTTAGTAGACATTGGTCCATGCCGTATGTTCTTTCTATGACGAAATTTGCGAATTGCAGCAGAAGCATTCCCCTTGTTTTCGTAAAACAGCTTCACCAATAACGCACGTTCAACTAACAAGACCGTAAAATTAAGGAGAACTGGGAAACCACTAATCTACATAACGAATCTTTATTGCGATGGATACGTATTTCAGCAGCCACGCAGCCTTCTTCAGCATCCGTTTGAAGCTTTAGATCAGAGAAACAACTTTATAAAGAGACCGTCATTAGTACAGCCGGAAACATTGACTTAAACATGAAACGTTGTATACCCTAAACTGTTTTGCATAAAGCTTCCTCTTCTTCCCAAGCATGCATATCTCGACATTTTTCTCCTACAACTGACAGCTTTTCCAGGTTTTGCATTTTATTACTCATAATTCTTGTTCTGGATTGTTAATATTGTTTCTGTATTCCGTTTTGGTCGTTTATCGTGTTAAATTTCATGGTTTTACCGAAAAGGCGCCCTCTGGTGGACATTTTGGAACTAAAATTTTTTTTTTCGAAATTTGCTATTAGCCCAAGAGTAAGCAATATTTGTAGATTGAAAAACAAAATAACTATCTATGATACATTTAAAGTAATTGTGCGATTAAATATTACACACATCAGAGTTTATGGGGGGGAAACATTTCTTAAGGAAGTGATTTCGTAAACTTATTGTAGTTCAAAGAAATTAATTTCTTAGAAGGAAAGACAGTGAATACAACTTGACAACATTACAGCCAAACAGATAATGTCAAGGTGACAACTCATGTTCGTATGCAGAATGAGCACTAATGCTCTTACTCAAAACCATTGTCGAATATAAATTCCATATTTTGAATTTGTCCTCAATAATGGTTTGAGCAAGATTCTGAATACGGGCCTCGCTCGCCAAAAATTTTCTAAACAGTGATGATGAATTGCATTAGCTAGAATGTTTTTATTACAAATCAGATGCGAGATCCCCCGGCGACCAGCATTACTCAGTAACCGTCATTACATTTGATGATAATATTTGTAGTCCATATTTTGCAAGGACAGTCAATACGAAAAATTTGAACATATTTTCTAAATTCGCTATTTTTGGTTTTCGCTATTTTTGTTTTGCTATTTTGTTTTGCTATTAATGACCACGTTTACATGCATAATATAGTGCGCAGCATCTAATTGCGAATCAATATTGTTAACTTGTTTACATGTAAAATTTAATGCGAATTATCTAGTTTCATTTTTAATTCGAAGTAAATTTTAAATCCGCATTTATTCCAAGCCTTCACTCATTTCCGGTTTCACTTCTTAAAAACTTCCATCTGATACGTATCTGTTCCCATGTCTTTTCCATCCCTCGTCGCTCCATTTCTGCCTGAATATTCTTAAAAACATCAGATTTCTTATGCTTCTTTCCATCCAGAATAGATATTATATTCTGTTCATCCATTATTGTCAACATTGTCTCTGTTTCCTCATCACTCCACCACACAAGTCATTTCGGTTTGTATTTGGTTTTCTTCCCGCTAAGACGGAAACGCAATCTATTATACTGCGCGTGCTTTCAAACGTAGTATCTTGAAGAGTATCTTTAGCGAAGCAAACGGTTTACAAGACAATTTAAAGCGAATTATCTTACGCAGGAGTTTGATAATGCGCATTAAACTATGCATGTAAACGTAGTCATTGTTTCGCTATTATTGTTTTGCGATTATTGTTTCGCTATTTATTTTTCGCTATTTTGACGTTCGATATTTTAACTATCGCTATTTTGAATTAGACCCAATGAGGCTATAGCCAATATGGTCATAAGCGTTTACTTTCCATAAGCGTTTTCCATAGGCGCAAAAATTGTGATTTTTAAATGCAAAAAAAAAATTATTAGATGCCATTTCTTTCAAAGACATGCGACAAATTCCTCACTACGTCTCTAAACGTTGTTCAAATATAGACTCTTTTAGTACCACCGATGGAACAACGTAAACCTTATTTTATTGATTTCTCTGAAAGATGCTGAATAAGAGTAACAGCAATGTTTAGCACATTAAAATATTATTATGAGTACATTAAGTTAGCATGATATAATTAATTCATCCTGACTGTAATGGTGAACTAAAACATTACGAATAAACCTCAGTGGGCGATTCCTTACAAAAAAGTAACAAAAAGGTTCATATCAACATATATCCGGAAATGCATAAATCTTATGGAAATGGCAATAATTGTATGCACGACATCATGCCCGCATAATAATATAGACATCTTCCCCGGACGATAGCTAGGACGAGGAGGGCCTGTTGAATGGCCCGCTCGCTCACCATACTTAAACACGCTGACTTTTACATGTGGGGGTACCTCAAAAATGTTGTGTATGCGGAGCAGTTCCTGGTGTGCAGACACTTGAAAAGCGTGTCAAATCAGCTTGTGACTCTATTCAGGTGTCACGTGGTAAGGTAACAAAAGACAGAACGGAAACGGGTATGGTGAAAAATAAGAAAACTTTTATTAAACTGCTTAGCTTACAGTGGAAGCAAACAATTAAACTTGATAATTTCTGATATTGTGAGTTACACAAATTGAGACACTTGTGTGCTGGGTGTGTTCGCCGAGAAGACACTTTAAACACTATGCACTACTCGTGACGCACTGTTGAGATAGTAGCAAACCCACTTACGTAGTCGATGTACCACACACATTCACAAGAATAAAAAAATTCGGATGTTTGCCACACAGGCATAGCATCTCTCATATCACACAAACACTGTGGGCACTCGTTATTAGCACAAACACAATAAAACTCATGAAGATCCACACTCGAGTAACAATTAAGATGTAGCACTAAGAGACGTTTCGTCGTATAATTCTGACACACTACACTTCACATAAGCATTTAACACATGAACAATTAAATCACGCTTAGAATAATTGTAGGCACTATATATTGAAGTAAACACACTGAATAGTAGACGAAACGTTTCCTACACCTTGTCGAAGACATCGTTTCCAACCCGCTTGTGAAACGAACGCTCAGGATTCCACAACTCGAGCCTGTCTCACTTTCTCCAGTGGACGGGCGTGTCTGGTATCGACTATTCAAGTTATCCTATATAATCTTAAAGTCCCATCGGGTAAGGTGTAGTCCGGTAATTAAAGTTGCACAAGGATGAGAGCGAGTCCGCCAGCTCTGTTAATGTTGGCTGTCTATTATTCGCTCTGTAAACGTTGACAGCAGTGATGCACACCGAACGTGATTCTTAAAGTCCAAATATCGGTAGTTAAGTCAGGAACAAAGTGCATTAAATGTTAATGATCGGATTAAATGTCTGAGCCGATCTTGGTCTCTTGAAGGAAAGAAGAAGCTCGTTAATAAATTAGCGTGGAAGGTTAGCGGGGAGGTCACGCAGACTGATATCGTGGAAATAAACCACCAGCACCTCCCTCCAGATAGTTTGTCAGCGAAAATGGGAAGATTCCTATCACCTCCGTACACGGTTCGTTTACGTGAGTTAAGTCTGGGAAAAAGCGGATACGCAGGTGTCTTAACGAGGAGACATTTAAGAAAACTACGCAGGTATAGCTTAGCATACAACAGAACGATACCTGTCGGAGGATGATTTCGTGGCGCCTGATAAAGTACGAAACATGGCTCTGCTCAGTTCGTTGTGACAGGGGCGTGGATATCGGAGGCCAAGCCAACCTCGTGTCGCGGGACGGAGTATCTTCGTCCGTTGCGTTATGGCGTACCTCGTGGGGCTCGTTGTACCTCGTTTCTCCTGTTCGCCTTTCATTACGCTTTTGGCTGTGTACGCTGACGTTTACCGGCGAACTAAATTCGTGGCGCCGCTGGCTTTACTGGCTGCCTCTCCTCATCTAATTTACTTCTTTCATGCCCGTGACTGTCATCGATGCTATTAAAAGTCAAGACCTTCGCTTCTGGTCCTTTACCGTGTGACATCAGGTGCGCGTTGGAAGATTCGAACGCGTGCGGCAATCCTTGATACGACGTTGAACTCTTGCATTGCATTCCAAGAAGGCTAGTTCGAACATATTTTGTAATGTTGACACAAATACTGCGCAGTAATGTCATGTGTTGTACTAGCTGATCTATTATAGACAAAGAGCGAATTTCCGGATATATCTTCATATGAGATTTTTTGTTCCCTTTCTGGTCAGGAATCATTTCTAAACTTTGTTTCTATCGTTTTAGTTCACCCTGTGTAATGGTAGAAATGGTACAATCAGTTGTTTCTAAATTACGTAAATATGTACGGAAATATTTAGGTGTCTATGCGCACGCGCGCGTCTTTTTTATTTGAAACTAATCATTTACTCTCTTTGCAGCTCCTTTCACGATTATCACTTTTCCCTTCTTATTTGCTGTGATGTTTGGTGACGCAGGCCATGGTTCCCTCATGTTTATATTTGCTTTATGGATGGTAGTCTGCGAGAAAAGTTTGATGGCCAAAAAAATTGAAGATGAAGTAAGTTGTCGTTTTTCTTTTAATTTACAGTATTTCACTTTCAATGAATTGATATTGTGAATGGTGACATTTCCCTGGTTAAAGTGCTACTAAACCATTAGTCATATGTAGTGAATCTATACACATAATAAATCTATTGTTTGTCTGTTTGCTTGCACGCGCATCACACAAAAACTACTGGATGGCTTTTGATGAAACTTAGTATGGTTATAGCTTATAGTCTTGATCAACATTTAGGCTACTATTCATTCAGATCAATCAAGAAGTTTCCGAGAAATTATATTTTTCTTCTAGCTGATCCTTTTGGTGTTGCATTACCTTAAGTGAACTCCGAACAATGGAATATAAAACGATGGGAAAGCGCGCGAGTGTTGTTGTGATAATAACCTCTGATTTTCTTAAGTTTTTGTTTACTTTATTATTATGGTTTTAGGATTAAATTTTGTATTTAGTTTATACAGGATATTTATATACCAGGTGATTATAATTAAAGTTCCCCATTTCTACGCGGGCTGCTGACCGCGATATTGCACGGATTCTTCTTTCTTTTTCTTTCTTTCTTTCTTTCTTTCTTTCTTCTTTTAGTTGTTTTCTTATTTTTTTTGTTTTGATTTTGGTCCATGGCTTGGAGGATATTTATAAATTATAAAACACGGCATCAGTATGTGTTTCAGTGATCTTCGTTAAAAGCAGATAAAGGGAATGCAACAGCAGGTCTAATCATACAAAATGATCTCTATTTTTACAAAAAATTGACGAATTTATCATTGAAAATCTATCTTCTTCTTCTTCTTCTTCTTCTTCTTCTTCTTCTTCTTCTTCTTCTCCTCCTCTTCTTCTACTTCTTCTTCTTGTTTTCTTCTTCTATTCTATCTGTCTTTTGTCTTCTAGACTTGTGTATCTAAATCCCTGTCACAAATTCTGGTGGTGATTCCTCACAGCGAGATGAAAACAAAAGTTCATATAAACATGGTTCGAATAATGAACCGTTTATGAGATTTCCGCAGTTAAAAGTGAAGTTTCAACAGCTGATATTGTACTCTGTGGATGGCAGGTGACATGCGGTAGGGGGGAGAGAGGCGGTCGGATAAAGAACCGTTTACTACAGAGGGATGAAACGGTACACATGAAGTTATTAGCAGGCGCACCGGTTAATAATCAAGAAATGGAATGTTATTTCAAGAATTTGTTGTAGCTTCTCCGCATGTCACCTTCCATCCACAGAGTAGGAAAACCAGCTCTTGAAATTTCAATTTTAACTGCGGAAATCTCATAAACGGTTCGTTATCCGACCCATGTTTATATGAACTTTTGTTTTCATCTTGCTGTCAGGAATCATCACCAGAAGTCTGTGACAGGAGTTTAGATACACCCTGTATAGGGTAATTTTGATCCCGATCAATCACGAAGTTCCCGGGGAATTATATTTTTCTTCTGTCTTCTCTCTTTTTTTCAATAATTATGGAAAAACATCTCTGTTTTCAAAAAACTGGTGAATTTATCGTTGAAAATAACTTTTTAAAATAAATAAAGATTTAACTCCCACATTTCAAAATGAAATCAAAAAACCGCTAACAACCTGCAAATCAAACATAATTAAAAACACTATACTCTGTCCAACAAATGAAAAACTGGGCGTTTCTAGTTAAAATTCCAGTTTCAATTGTTAATTTTACTTAGCAACAATATCTAACAATTGAAATCGGAAATTTAATTAGGCACGCCAGTTTTTCGTTCGTTAGACGGAGTAAAATGTGAGTGTATTATATAGTTGGTTTTTGTTGTTGGTTTTTATATTGTTGTAGATGGTGTTATTGTTGCCAAATTGAATTTAGGAATTTAAACGTGTTTTGATGTTCTGAATGAATTTGGTCATTTAAGACACCGGTTTTATCTGTAAGTTTTGCTTTGTCTATGTATAGGTTTTCGACGAATTTTATTTTGTTCAGGTTGTTTATGATGATTTTGGGAGATAGTGTTTCTTCTATACTTCTTCTGTGACGGGTGCATTGTACCTGCCGCGGTATTCAGTAACAGAGGACGTCTATCTGCGCTGATGGTCACTTTATAATCATTGATTTGCCCCTGCGGAATAGACTCCAATGCAGCTTTTAAACTATGCACGTACGGATTCACCTGATGGAGCATGTTTTGGACTTGAGCAATAAGATCAGTATTTAGTTAAGGAAACTTCTGATTCATGATATTAGCCTGTTCATTGTAATCTGATGCGAAATAAATCTGGAGAAATTTTGGCTCATCTTGTGGTAGCAAAGATCCAATGAGATGGTAAACCTGGTCTTGTTCCTTGAAGGTTGGCATGAATGGCGCCTCTCTAATTTTTTTTTGGCCCCAAATGATGTCATTTGGAGTGCACTGTTATACAGGGTGTAAATGGACGACGTTTCACAAATTTAAGCATATGTAGAGGATGAAACTCTGAGCAAAAAAGTCTAGTCGCGTTTTTCGTCAGTGGCTCCGTTAAAAAGTTATAGCGGTTTTCGAACTGTGGCTCCGTTAAAGTTCGGTATCGGTAAGGAATATGGGTATCGGTATCGGCTAGGGTGATTCTAAAAGGTCGTGCCCAAATGAAAAGGCAGGTAAAGGGTGAAATTCTGAGCAAAATAGTCTAGTCACGTTTTTCGATCTGAGGCTCCGTTAAAAAGTATAGCGCTAAGTTAAAAATTGCTCAGCGTCTGTACCAAGATTATTTCCGAAAGTGACGTCACGAAACTTTAAAGCGCTATAACTTTTTAAAGGAGCCACAGATCGAAAACGCGACTACACTTTTTTGCTCAGAGTTTTATCCTCTACATATCCTTAAATTTGTGAAACGTCGTCCATTTACACCCTGTATAAACGGATACTTTCTAAGAAATGTTTTGATTGTGGATGGTCACCATTTAAAAGGGTTTTATAAGCTCTGGAGTATCTTGAAAACTTTTAATGTGAACTTTTCCACTCGAACAACAGCTTCTCTTTGGTTCTTTTCTCCACGTGAAAGCGCCGCAAAAATTGCAACTGACAACCATACAACCTATGGAAGCGAATTTAGCAAAGTCAGTTCTAGGCGAATACATAAAACCTGCTGTTTCCTTATTGATCCAAGGAATAGCATTATTTCCCGCACCTGAGACTCATCAGAAGTTTCAGATGAAATTGACATTCTATTAACAAAGTGTCGGATTCGATCAGACTCTAAGCGGGATCGACGATGTTCTGCTGTTTCTGCCTGAAGTATTTCTTCTACTCTTTCCCTTTCAGTCAATAAATAATGTTCATTATCGGTGAAAGTTTCGGACTCGCGTGACAACGCTTGGCGCTCACGGTCTGTGGAAAGACGTGCTTCACGTTCTTGGTTGCTCTCCAGAGACCGAGACAATGCATGGCTTTCACGGTCTGCGGATCGACAGGCTTCACGTTCGTCGTTGCTTAATACAAACCGAGAAGCCGTCGTGCGAGCACGCTGTGTGCGTAGCCGAGACTCATGCTGTGCAGAAGTTTCAGATGCGCGAGTTCTGGTCTGACGTTCTTGAGTTGCAGTTAGTGTCGCTGCATGATCTTCTTCAGTTTCTTCAGATCTAATTAGTCTTAATCTTTTAGCATCTCTGCTATATTGAGACATATTTGATCTTTTACTTGAAATAAACGAAACGAGTTACACTTTTCTTATCAAACTGCTTTCCTTATCAAAGAAATCCAAGCCGCAATGCCTAAGTAGGTGAAATATCAAAGAAATCCAAGTATGTCCTTATCAACGAACCAAAGTGAACCATTTAAAATAAAGCGCCATCCACAGCAGGGTGCACCACACAAAAGAGTGGCTGATTCGAAGGGCGTGAGCAACGGTACTCGTCGATTGTATGCCACAAGCCCCATTTGTTGCTACAACGGCCGCCGTTGGTTGCGGACCTGTCCCAGTACGTGGTCGACCTTGCCGTTGTCTGTCCGCAACACTTCCTGTCTCTCGAAATCGTTTCATCAGAGTCGAAAGAGTACTTGTTGAA
>JAHWFO010003285.1:0-21050 GCA_023313115.1 Rhysida immarginata
TGTTTCAGTTTCAATGTCCAATACCTGCATACTTCTCACTGTATATGTACGAGGGTGGGCTGAAAAGTAATGCCTCCATGGCTGTAACTTTTTTATTTTTTAACCGATTTTCAAAATTCTTTTTGTATCTGATACTCACATTTCTCCTCTATGTAATGCACGATTCACTTTTCGACATAGCCCCCATCCCTTTCCACGCATTGTACCAACAGGAATTTCGAGGTTGTCGTCGACACGAGGATTGATTGGCAGCTTTGGATTCTCTTCTGCAGCACGATAACGCCCGTCCGCACACGATCGCCACACATCAGAGAGGGGTTGCAGCGCCTACAGTTCAAAGATGAAAAACTGCAGTTCAAAAATGAAAGACTTTGCACCTTGCGACTTTCACCACTTCCCAAAGAGGAAAGAGCACCTTAAGGGGCATGAGTTGCATTCTGACGACGAGGTGAAACCTGCCGTTCGGTCTTGGTGTCGACAACAACCCCGGAATTCCTCTCCGACGGATTCACCCGACTAGTCACGCGTTGGTACAATGCGTGGAAAGGGATGGAAACTATGTCGAAAAGTGAATAGTGCATTACATAGAGGAGAAATGTGAGTATCAGATACAAAATGAATTTTGTAAATCGGTTAAAAAATAAAAAAGTTACAGCCATGGAGGCATTACTTTTCAGCCCACCCTCGTATATTAATTGTTAACATGTTTCACACAACGTTATTTAGGGCGGAGCATCATTTCAACAATTCACAGAAAGATTACAGATCATAATGGCCTCCCGCCACCCCAAGTCTCAGAATAACCTTCACCTCAGATTCCACTTCCTTGGAATACGTTGTAACAGGATATATGTTTATTTATTTGAACATTTATAAAATGGCTATAATAATCTGTAATAATGGAGACTAGTTTTTAATTTTTCTTGAACCATTATTAAATACAATATGGAATAAAAGTCAGCACATACTAAGGAAAAATGAAAATTACCCTGATCTGGATTCGAACCAGGGACCACAACTATCTATAAAAAAAAAATAGCTTATCGCCTCTGCCAACTGGACACTGAATATCAACGAGATGCGACAATCCATATATGCGAAATGGTTCGCGCAGGTTAGTTGCGAGGGTGTTGTGCCAGATGGCGCTGTAGGTCTTGATGATAACTAACGTAATCAAAACGTCTTCAGAGCACTGAAAGCAGACGATAACTGCGACAAGGCAGATTTTAAATATTTCGATGTTCAAAATACGACATGTCCCTTACATACGGAAAATTATTTAAATTAAATCAAAAATTAAAGAAATTAAGAAACAAATCAAAAGGAGCTCATTTCTATTTAATTAATACAGAGCGAGTCAAAAGTCGCAGTACACCATGTTTTTTCGAAAACCTTGCAGGAACTGGGTAATCTGAATATTCCAGTAAGGTATGGTTGAGGTGGTCTATCTTTTACGTTATGTACCGAACATGGATGCCATCTTGAAATCGGCCATCTTGAATCTAAGTCATTTTTTTTTAAATGGAAAGGAGGTCGTGTGATATATCAAATAACATGAGCATTTTCTGACAATTTCATTCCTTTAAACAGATTCGAAGTAGCAGTTATGGTTCAAAAGTTACAACACATTTTGTTTCATTTTGTAGCAGGTAACTGAAGATGGCAGTGAGAATTGAGGTCATTTTGATGTCTGGAGAAGAAAGTTTCCGTGTCATAGCTGTAGATTTCAACAACCGGCACCCAAAAAGACCTCCGAATTCACACAACACTGTCAGGTGCTTAATTAAGAAATCCCAAGAAACTGGGACTGTGGTTGACAAGGCACGGAGTGGCCGTCCCATAAGTGCTACTGACGAGACAACCTCAACAATGGTTTTGGCGTCCTTCGTCAAGAGACCACAACTCAGCACACGACATTTGTCAGCAAAATGTGGAATCAGCCAGTCTTCGATCGTACGAATCCTTCATGCTCATCAACGGCATCCATTCAAGATTCAGATACTCCAGCACCTAGCAGAGGATGACCCAGACAGACGTATGCAGTTTTGCACGTGGGCCCTAGATCAACATCGACAAGATCCCTCATTTGAACAAGGTATCTTGTTCAGTGGTTAGATGTTCACTTTCCTGGTCATTAGATTGGCCGACGTGGTGCTGTAGAATGGCCACCCAGATCGCCTGATCTCACACCACTTGACTTTTATCTGTGGAGTCATTTAAAGCAACTCGTATATGCAGAGAAAATCAGAAACAGACACCATCGCCAGCAACGCATTGAAGAAGCGTGTGCCAGCATTTCTGCTGAAATCCTTCTGCGAGTGCATGACGATTGGATTCAGCGCCTTTAAATGTGCCTTGACCAAGACGGACACCATGTTGAACACATTAAATGACTGTCCTATATGGAGAACAGTCCAGCCTGTAATTCCACTCAAAATGTGTTGTACCTTTTGTACCATAACTGCTACTTCAAATCTGCTTACAGGAATGAAATTGTCAGAAAATGCTCATGTTATTTGATATATCACATGACCCCCTTTCCATTTAAAAAAAATTGACTTAGATTCAAGATGGCAGCCATGTTCGGTACATACCGTAAAAGATAGACCACCTCACCCTTACCTTACTGGAATATTCAGATTTCCCAATTCCTGCAAAGTTTTCGAAAAAACAGGATGTACTGCGACTTTTGACTCACCCTGTACAAGAAGTATTGTTAGTCGGCCACGGTTAGTTACAAGATGACGACACTTGCGAATGCTCTCTTGCCATTTGAGCGTTTGTTACGAGATGGCGCCATGCGTATTTTGCCATATCAAGTTTGCTATGGCAATTTTGCTTGTTATTGCAGCATCTCGTTAGATTAAGAATCTCTGCTGAATATGGTACGGCAAAGCTGTCTTCAAAAGAGTGGAAGCCCAATGTTGATGCACATTATTATTATATGCTGAAAAGCATATATTGGTTTCGCTCTGTTTGTGTGTCTGTCTGTCCGTCCGTCCGTCCGTCTGTATGTCCGAAGATTACTCGAGAACGCCTTAACTTTTTCAAATTCTGCTTTCGCTCTTCGATAGAGACACTTCCTGAGCTCACCTGATTAGTTTGTGATTGAAATCGGTCTAACAGTCACGTGACTATTGAGACCCAAACGCCCCCATTAAATTTTTTTATTGGCAATATAAGGCATGTAATATGTCATTCGAACGGGAATGACGAGCACAAGACGAATATGAGATTATTTTCGATTTTCGAAATGCTACGTCCGAGAAAATGACCCCCAAAAAGTACTTCAATGACCCCTTATTACGAGCTTTAGCTAAAGCTATGTATAAGAATACAAGCTTAATCAGTACCTTTATGTGCCCGGCCAGCCATCGTTCGCACGAAAACGTGAAAAATGGAAGAACTTAACTGCGATATATCAATGAGCTTGCACGAAGAACTTTTGATGAGCTCTCGTGGACCCCTTCAAGCACGTGCACTAATGTTAAGAATATAAACTTAGGGCATGTAATATATCAATCGAATCCTACTGACGAGTCATAAGTGAATACATTTGGCAGCTTGGAGCACGTGCCAGTTATGAATATTTCTTGATGCACGTGCTCATTTCATTTTAAAATTCAGTGCTGTTAGGCCTATTGTTAAATGTGTTGATTAATGTTAGGGCGATTGTTAAAAATGGCTAATCAATGTTAGGCCTATTGTTAAAATGGCTAATTAATGTTACGCCTATAGTTAAAAATGGCTAAATAATGTTAGGCCTATAGTTAAAATGACTAATTAATGTTAGGCCTATTGTTAAAAATGGCTAATTAATGTTAGGCCTGCAGTTAAAATGACTAATGTTAGGCCTATTGTGAAAAATGGCTAATTAATGTTAAGCCTATAGTTAAAAATGACTAATTAATGTTAGGCCTATAGTTAAAAATGGCTAATTACTATTAGGCCTATTGTTAAAATGGCTTATTGAAGTTAGGCCTATATTTAAAAATGACGTGAATGCGTTTTGAATCAAAGGTATTTCCACTGTTTATTTAAACCAAGTGCAAGTAAACGTGAGATATTCAAATTTAAAATTCTATATGCGTCACAGCTAAAGCTCCTTGGAATGCTTAAAAGATTTTTCCCGACAGTGCTTTGAAACAATGATTTTTCTCTCCTGATGTTTATGGTAACTTTGATCTAGCAGTAGAAAGAACATAGGCCCAGTAGTTTAAAGCATTTAACATTAGACGTGCGAGGATTTCATTTCATTTCATTTCTCATTTCGCGCGTGTTTGGAAAGATTCGTGTGAGCGCTGCAATCGAATACGTAAATTTACAATATTGTATATGCAGTTTTCGCCATTGCTCTATATAAAAATATTACTGTATTTAATACTAAACAACAAATTTTTATATTCTTCTTTTCCGCATATTTAAAAATCGTTTTACGAGTTATATTCTTGTTGTATTATGAGTTTCGGATTCTCAACCTATAAGCTACATGCCTGCCCTATCAATGGGATTTCACTTTGCCTACTTAGCCTTCTTTAGGATATTAGGAGACAGCCTTGCTGCTGTACCATAAATGCAGTGGCCCAGCTGGTAGAGGCAACCCCTATTAGCAAAGAAGGTCCAATACAGAGAAGGTTCTTTTAAATATGATGCCAACACACAATACAATTAGGAAACGGTTTAATAACTTGGAAAAACAACCTTTTTATACACACTGCATAGCAATGAAATTGCCCCACCCACAAAGAGTTATCCGAATGAGTCAAAAGTAGATATACAGCAAGAGATACACCTGAACACACATTTATTACCTTATGGAGCCAAGACGTGCACTCGTTTCTACAGGGTGTCCCAATAGTGACAATGCATTGTTCCAGCCGCAGGTGTAGGTGATCATACCGGTAGCGAATGTCATCTTCGGGTACGTCTGCTCAGGCCTCGTGAATCTGCTGAGTCAGATCATGAAGATTGCGGGGTGACCATAAACGACGTCCCACCATGTCCCTCACGTGCTCAAATGGTGATAGGTCTGAGGACCTCGCAGGCCATGGCAGGCAGTTGACATCATGCAGACATGCCATGCTCATGTTCGCCATGTGCGGTCTGGCGTTATCCTGCTGAAAGACTGCGTTGGGTATGGTGCGCAGAAAGGGTAGTAATACGGGCTGCAGAATCTCTGTGACATACTATGCTGCTTTCAGGGTGCCTTGGATGGTGACTAAAGGCGTTCTGGTATCGTAGCCAATGATCCCGGGTGTTGGTCCACGATGGCGATACCGGATGCATTGTTCATTGGCACGTTCCAATTGTCTGCGCCACACCCGTTCGCGTCTGTCGTCGGTGTCCAAACAAAAGCAGGATTCATCGCTGAAGACCACTGGGCGCCATTCCATTTGCCAGCCCACTCGTTCACGACACCATTGCAGTCGTATCGCACGGTGCACAGGTGTCAAAGGAAGACAACAATGGACTCCTGGAAGACATTGTCACAGCGTGTAACCGGCGTGCTATTGTCGCTATTGATGGTTCTGTCCGCTAACGCTGCTCGCAGTATCCGCCTATCGGTACGAGCTGACGCCTACAGTCTATGCGTCCTGCGACATATGGATAGTCATCCGTCTGGTTGACCATCCAGCTTCGGAGAGGCCAATAATCCAACCTCGTTCAAAGTCCTTTAATTGCATGAATGATTGTTGTTGTCGTAGTTGTGCCATTGAGACGGTTGTGCGGATTATAATACTGTACGTTCACGAGGCAGTTACTTTCTCCCTACCGCATGGAACGTCTCGCACAGGTGGCAACTGATGAGCCTATATAGGGACCCGGACACCCTGTATCAACCCAAATGGCCAGGACCCGTGAGCATGCATCTAATCGTTTAGTAGTCGGCGATAGATGAACCCCCCCCCCCACACACACACTAAATATGGATAAGTGATGGGGCGAGTTCATTGCAAAGCAGTGTACTTTCTGCGTTATGTAAACATTAAAACCCAATCTCCAAATAACTTCTGTACAAACAAAAGAGGTAAACAGTACCTTCTAGTTGCTTTTTATTCTCTAAAAACTGTTTCGCAAGTGTGTAATCTTTGTGCAAAGTGATGAAATAAACGTTTTCCTTATTTTTCACAGCTTTCAGAATATTTAACGCTGTTTCAGGAACGTTTGAGCAAAAGTTTGTTTGTAAACTTTTAATTATGATTCCTTGAAAGCAATCAGGTTTCTGTTGTATAAATGAGATAAAAAAACAAAACATAATTAAACACACACAAAAATTAACTAAACACCTATCAAAAATTGTTTCAAGTGTTCAAACAAAACGATAAGTTTCTTACACTTAGTTATCAATATTATTTACATTTATGTATCCCTATTAATCAATATCAGACCTTTAAAAGTAATAATAATTGCATGAAAACAGGAAATGATATTTTTTAATTTTTACTTATTATTTACTTTTCAAACCTGCTTATCCGTTTGGGCCGCGGAGGCAGTAGCCCTATGGAGGATCTCCAGCGGTCGCGATCTTCCGCCATCAGGCGCATGTTCTCCCTGGTAATACCCAAGTGACTCGAACCCTGATTCTCCATGTAGTCTAGCCACCTGGTTCTAGGCTGACCTCTTGCTCTCTTACCCACCGGCTTGAAAAATAACAACTGCCCAGAAAGGCCAGTTTGCGGCATCCGTATCACGTGGCCATACCAGCGCAACCAAGATCTCTCAATGCGGAGAAGTAGCGACTCGACACTTAAAGGCTCCCTTATTGTGCTACTGTGCAGTCTATCTAGTAGGGTAACACCTTACTTGTACCCGTGATCTCACTTTTTCGGTCATTACCCAAGACTCATGACCATAGGTGAGAATGGGGATAAAGATAGATTTGAAAACTGAGTACCTGGCTTTGTTTCCCAGCTCACGTTTTGTTACTACGGATTGCCGCAGTTCACGTTTGACAAAGCATCCAATTCTTTATCCTGCCACCCATCACTCGTGAATGCAATCCATAGATACTTGAACTTCTCCACCTGTCTTAACGGGGCTCCCCTGACATGGAGAGCGCACTGAGCAGGCTGTCTTTAAAGGACCAGAACCTCAGTCTTAGCAACAAGGCCCGGACACTATGAGCTGATGAGGTCACAAAGGAGGAAAACAAGGCCAACGAGAATGTAAACAATGTGTTTTTTCGATTGTTGGAAACAATGAAGGTTAGATTGTTGTTCGGACCCAGATGGTCAGGTTACTTTTCCGCTTCGAAGCCTGTCTTCTTTTCATTGGCTTCGGGAGGGAAGGAGGGCAGCAAGAAAATAATACAAGGAGGAAAAAAGAGCTCGTTAGCAAATTTAAGAAAAACACCGATAAACATTTTTGAGTTTTTCTCTTGTTTTAAAAATATTGTACATTTCTAATAAAATATAAATTATTACATTTAATAATTAAATTTTTGATTTGTACTTGTTTTTAATTATAGTTCAAGCCTTAAACATACATATGTAGTAGACAAACGTTTCGCCTGTGAGAGCATCCTATCTAGAGCTTAATGCTTGTTGAAACACTACAGGGGATATAGGCTAACTCCAAATTTGGCTTATTAGTATTTATGTGTAAACATTTGCTTTATAATGGTTATTGGACGCAAATAGCAGATGAATCATTCAATATAGGCCTACTTAGAGTTAGGCCTACTTTACTGGACCTAATGCTTTGATGTTTATTCAATTTTAATTTGATTACAATATGTCTTAACTGAATGCGATTGTTATTTCTTTCATTCCGAATCTTCTAAAATGTTATTCAAACTTTTAGAATAAACAATTCATTTAATGCAAATGATTTTCTTCAAATATAAACATGAAGGATCACTTATAAACGTCGTCAGTGAATTAGATGAACAGAAACAAAATATGTTTGTATGCCTACTTGATTTATGGTTCATGCTGAATGATAAATGATATGAATCCACACGTAAAGATCGAGTAGCGCCTGAATCGTCTGCATCAACGTTCCCTCCTTTGATCACATGAATATCCCCATCATGCTCGAGCTGTTCGGGCCTTGTTATCTAGGAGGCGTTGGTCTAAGCCACACTGATCTTCATCCGAGCCTCTTCATATTTTTATAAATGATTAATATTCAATTATCCATACACTGTAATTTCCTTTTAAAAGAAGGGTGTATACAGAAGGTTAATGCAGTTTGAACAATTTTTTATTTATCGTAGCAATGGGGTATGAGAACAAAGTCATATTGGAATAAAGAATAGCTGTCCAAACTTACCGTAAATCCTCTACTATAATGCGAATAATTTTGGCCTAAAAAAGCACCTAAATTTGCTGGATCGTATTCTACAAAAGGATAAATATCAGCCCTCCAACGACGACTGCGGCCGGAGGGAATTTGGTCCTGATGAAATTACCGTATAATATACATTAATTATATTGCATAGACAGTGTCCAGTTCATAATACAATAAATTAATTCAAATTTTTATTTGAGTTTATTGTCGCCAACATCTAATAAAAAAAAATAACTCCTCCCAAAGATCGCTACTTCTAAATAGAGATCATCAATATTGATGGTCTCTATCTCTGCTTCCAAACTGCTTCGAACTACTGTCCTGATGAAATTCACAACGAAATCACAGTGTTATAGATTAGTTATACAGCATAGACAGTGTCCAGTTCATTATACAATAAATTAATTCACTTTTTATTTGAATTTCTCGTCTCCAACATCTAATACAAAAACAACTCTCAAAGATCGCTACTTCCAAATAGGCCTACTTCTAAACTGCCTCGAACTAAAGCCTACAAGAAAGCAGTGAAGTTATGAAAAATATTAAACTGAATAAATATTACTTGCTTTTTTTTATTAAGAAAATTGATATAAAGTCGATGTGTGAATGGGAAAGCTTTCCCTCTCAATGTAGAAAGACACAGATGAATTAGATTTTGAAGGTTTTTGAATTGTAAAGATCTAAATTATTTAAAAAATTAAAAATAAAGATGTTTTTTCTGTATACTTTTGCACATTTTATTTCTCGCGAGGAGTCAACAATATGGATCGCATTATACAAGAGGATAGCATTTTTGCTGGTTTTTTGGACCGAAAAAGTGGAGTCGCATTATACAATGGGTCGCATTATAGGAGAGGATTTACGGTATGTACGTAAATTACAAATGCTCAATGTGCGATCCGATAACATAGCGCACGTCCATTTGGTAACCATTTTATTCCACAGTCATGTTAACGTTGGGAAAGGTATTCGAATCCTTGGTGCTTCACTGTATCAATTTTCCTGCAAAGTGCAGTTAAACTTGTGCTAACGACCACTTTTGGTTGAACCTGCTTATGACAACCACCCGAGATTAAAGACCACTTTTGCTTGGTCCCGTGGATGGTCGTTAGATAGGTTTTTACCTTACCGTTTGCCCATGAACAGCATGGGTTTACCTCTGGAAGATCCACTGCCTCAAATCTTGTGTTTGCGTTTTCTAAGGAATTACAAGTTGATTGTATACACGTGGACTTTTCCACAGCTGCTGATACCATCAATCACGAACACCTCTTAGCCAAGTTAAAATCAAAAGGAATTAGTGGTAATCTCCTTTAGTGGTTCTATTCATATTTAAGCAACTGTAGTCTCACTGTCAAGTTTAATGGGGCTACTTCTAAACAATTTTTAATGAACTCAGACATTCCTCAAGGCTCTCATTTTGGCCCCTTCCTGTTTTATGTGTTTATTAATGACATTGTAAGTAGCCTTGAAGTATATTGTTTGCTGAAAATATAGAAAATATTTTTAAAGAATGTTAACAAGCTCACACTTAATGATTAACCCTAAAAGTTCCTTTAATAAGTATTCAGTGTCGATTTCTTCCCAGCAAGAAAGTACGAGGGTGGGCTGAAAAGTAATGCCTCCATAGCTGTAACTTTTTTATTTTTTAACCGATTTTCAAAATTCTTTTTGTATCTGATACTCACATTTCTCCTCTATGTAATGCACTATTCACTTTTCGACGCATTGTACCAACGCGTGACTAGTCGGGTGAACCCGTCGGAGAGGAATTCCGGGGTTGTCGTCGACACGAGGATTGAATGACAGCTTTGGATCCTCTTCTGCAGCACGATAACGCCACACATCAGAGGGGGTTGCAGCGCCTACAGTTCAAAGATGAAAAACTGCAGTTCAAAGATGAAAAACTGCAGTTCAAAAATGAAAGACTTTGCACCTTGCGACTTTCACCACTTCCCAAAGAGGAAAGAGCACCTTAAGGGGCATGAGTTGCGTTCTGACGACGAGGTAAAACCTGCAGTTCGGTCTCGGTGTCGACGACAACCCCGGAATTCCTCTCCGACGGGTTCACCCGACTAGTCACGCGTTGGTACAATGCGTGGAAAGGGATGGGGACTATGTCGAAAAGTGAATAGTGCATTACATAGAGGACAAATGGGAATATCAGATACAAAAAGAATTTTGAAAATCGGTTAAAAAATAAAAAAAGTTACAGCCATGGAGGCATTACTTTTCAGCCCACCCTCGTAATAATAAAATTAAATGGAAAAGCTGTAAAAGTAATTTAAGTACACTCACTGTCAAAAAAAAAAGTTGTACCCATAGAAAACCTATGGGATGCTATGGGACATTCTGTTAAGACTTCATTGCTGGCACAAGATCTGCAAGAGCTACAAGCCAAAGTTCAGTCTGCATGGGATGAGCTGAGTGAAGACTACGTTAAGAACTTGTACGACTCCATGCCACGACGTGTGGCAGAAAGCATTAGAAAATAGCGGCCCGACACCAGATTGAGAGTTGTAATGATTTTGGTATTTTGATCAATAAATTTTGTCATTAACACGCTCAATGATTAATCATTTGTTCTTAAAGGTGAATACTAACTTCCTTTCAAATATATTTTCAATCTGACAATTCCTTCTGGGTGCAACTTTTTTTTTGACTATGAGTATACTTGCTATGACAAGAGAACTCTCCTACAATTATGACCTACACTGTAGAAGTACACTGAGTTAGCAAAACTCATGGAATAGTTACTTAATATCTGGTCGGGCCACCTCTGGCCCTGTGGAGTGCAGCAATACGGCGTGGTAGTGAGTCTGCAAGTCCCTGGTACACTTCTGGAGGCAGTTGACACCAGATAGTCTGCAGAGCCCAAGATAGTTGCTGCCTGTTCGTGGGCGGATGATCCAGTGGCCGGAGCCTGACTTCAACAGCATCCCAGATATGCTCGATGGGATTCGTGTCAGGGCTCCGGGCTGGCCAGCTCAGTCCTTGGACCTCTCCTGCATGCTCCTCGAACCATTCGCGGACGACATTAGAGCGATGTGGTGGAGCATTGTCATCTTGAAAGACTGCTACGTAGTCAGGGTGTTGAAACGTCAAAAACGGGTGCAGATGGTCTCCGATGAGTTGACGATACCGTGGACCATTCAACGTTTGGTCCAAAATAACCAGAGGGCCCATTCCAAACCAGGAAAATGCACCCCAGACCATCACTGACGCCCCACCACCTTGCACCACCACCTGTTGGCATGCGGGATCCATCGTTTCGTGAGGTCTGCGCCACACACGGTGCCTCCCATCAGCGTGGTACAGTTGATATCGTAACTCATCTGACCATATGACGTTACGCCACTGTTGCAGAGTCCAGCCAAGATGGTTGGTGGCAAATGCACGCCGGAGTGTTCGATGACGCTGGGTAAGCATTGGCACCCGTGTAGGGCGACGGCTGCCAAACCCGAGGGCATGCAGATTCCGGCGGAAAGTCCACCGAGAGACGTTTCTAGTGCGGCCAGTATTGAACTGGTCTGTGATTTGCTGCACTGTTGCGCTCCTATCTCTCTGAATCATTCGTCCCAGGTGTCGCCGATCACGATCATTCAGGGCAGCTGGACTCCCGGTATGGTGCCTGTTGTGGACTGTGATGCCTTCATCCAGCCATTCCCGATACACCCTGGAGATAGTTGAGCGGGGAAAGCCAAATTCCTGCACCACTGCCGAAATGGAACATCCCATGCGTCGGGCACCTACTATCATAGCCCGTTCAAAAGACGTCAACTCGCGACGACGTGCCATTTCTGATTAGTCACTTATCCAAGCTCTTCCCGCAACGTCTAATGGTCCATTCCCAGAATCCGTTACCCTTGTGAATTCGTGAGCCATGCCCATCAATCAATGTGCTTGCTATCCCATGAGTTTTGCTAACTCGGTGTTTAACTTAATATTTCAAATTTCAGTTTGTAAATTTATCTTATAAGGGTAGATCACAAAAACAACCCAGCAATTTTAAAGAACCTTAATGGAGCTGTAGAGCAAGTGTCTGAATACAGTGGTTACCTTTGCTTTTACCTATTTGAGATCTTCCTAGTAAAATTTTAAAAGTACATTTCAAACACTGTTTGTTACACAGAATATTAGCAAGAGCATCTGTAGCAGTTGCCTGCTGTAATTTTGACATGGATTTATTTACAACGGGCGTACTGAAAGTAATGAGCAACATTAAAAAAAAAAAAGGTTAATAAATGCGATACACAAAATACATCATTTCATACTATAAACTTTTGTTTATATCTCAACATAATCTCCATCCTTTGGACACATTTTCCCCACCATTGTGGAAGTTTGAAGATCCCTTGACGGTAGGAGTCCATTCCAGCTCGCCAAAGGCACTGACGCACTGCTCTCTTCACGTCCTCATCTGCCCCTGTTTTGTGAAGGACACTATGCAACAGACGAGGACGTGAAGAGAGCAGTGCGTCAGTGTCTTTGGCGAGCTGGAATGGACTTTTACCATGGAGGGATTTCAAACTTCCACAACGGGGGAAATGTGTCCAAAAGAATGGAGATTATGTTGAGAAATAGACAAAAGTTTATAGTTAGAAATGATGTATTCTGTGTAACGCAAATATTAACTTTTTTTTTCTTTTAATGTTGCTCATTACTTTCAGCATGCCCCTCATATAGAGGGTCGGGACACATTAATATGACCAACTGCTAGTATTCGGAATATCCACCTTTGGCGGCAAGCACAGCAGCTAGTCGACGTGGCAGAGAGTCAGTAAGTCCTCGGAAGGTGGTTGCAGGTATCTGGGACCATTCGGCGATCAGTACATCCCGTAATTCCATCACCGTGCGTGGTGGAGGGTCCAACTTGCGGACATGGCGATCGAGATGGTCCCACAAATGTTCAATGGGGTTGAGGTCCGGGGAGTTTGGTGGCCATGGGAGTAGCTTGAATTCATCCTCATGCTCCTCGAACCAGTCATGGACAATTTTCGCAGTATGGCAGGGAGCATTGTCCTGTTGAAAGGTGCCATCACCCTGAGGAAACACTGTCGACACGAAGGGGTGTACTTGGTCTGCGATGATCGTCAGGTAACGAACAGCATTCAGTGTACAGTGCTCCTTCTATATAACGGAATTCTACATATCGCCAAATTTAGAACGACAAGTCCATATAACGAAGTTTTTTTCCGGAAAATAAAAATTGCAGACTCATTCATGTGATTTTCCAGTGATCAAAATAGACTCCTAAGACGTGTTCGCAACGGCCATAGAATCATGGCGTTCATTGCCTTTGTGAAAAATGTGCTGCAGGGAGATTATGCCGAGAAGTGACACAAGTTTCACAGTTTTTGTGTGATTAGTTTACGAGAAAAAAAAAAATCGGAGAACTTGAATGCACCTCATAAATCAGATTCTCTCACGGAATTTAAAAAGCCATCCATTACTGGCTTCAAAACTTTCAATTCCTAAAATCCCAGCATACTCTTTGGTTCTTTGGTCGCTTTCGTGTCAGCTGTTCAAGTTAATGACCAACCAGAGCGAGACATTTGCCCTATGAACATTGTAATGAAGGGATAATTTAACCTAGGGAACATAAAATTAGAACGTTAATTTGAAGTGTATGTAAATTTGAGGTACGTTAAACTTTTTAACATTAAATGAATAGTATTTCTTTCGGGATTTTAAATTTGAACCATATTTTGAAATGTACGTTAAAACGATGTTCGTTGTAATGGGATTTTACTGTATCACATTCTTCACAATCCTATTCACAGCATTTTTACTGGGAGTCCTAAAAATGAGCGACGATTTGAAAAATCAATTAACGAAAAACAAAGGCGATGGAAATGTGCGGTTTGTTGCGTTCTGCTTAGGAAACCAGGGAATTTATTCGCACCAAGTTTCAAAATTAGTTACAAAGTTCAACAACAGATGGTGCTGCTGACAGGGAAAGTATATAAAACAATGCTTTCAACAACGTGGCGCAGTCTGAGGACTAAATTAGCAGACGCCCGTACAAACATTTCAATTGGAATGCTGAGCGAGATATAGAATGCTGATCTGATGGGACGGAATGTATTGAGAATAGCAGCACCATCTATTGACAAACTTTGTAACTAATTTTGAATAAATTCCCTGTTTCCTAAGCAGAACGACGCATCAAACCATACGTTTCTATCACCTTCCGTTTTTCAAATCGTCGCTCATTTTTGGGACACCCTTATTAACATGTACAATTTTATTTCGTTGGTTTTCAATTTACATTATTACCGACAGGTGTGCATGTCAGAAGAGGAAACGGATGATCATATGGTGGACCAGAAATTACACATTTTGGATACTGCAAGAAAAATCACCTAAGAAGAGGGCAGAAGCAGCAAAGAAGCTTAATATCCCACACAAGAGTATTAACACCTCTTAAAAATGAAGAACTGGGTTTTCAGTGAATGGAGACAATTTCTCACTCCCGAATAATACGTGATTATGCTTGATCCCTTGAAACATGTACACTGAGTTAGCAAAACTCATGGGATAGCAAGCACAATGATTGATGGGCATGGCTCACGAATTCACAGGGGTAACGGACTCTGGGAATGGACCATTAGACTTTGTGGGAAGAGCTTGGATAAGTGATTAATCACAAATGGCACGTCGTCGCGAGTTGACGTCTTTTGAACGGGCTATGATAGTAGGTGCCCGACGCATGGGATGTTCCATTTCGGCAGTGGTGCAGGAATTTGGCTTTCCCCGCTCAACTGTCTCCAGGGTGTATCGGGAATGGCTGGATGAAGGCATCGCACTCCACAACAGGCACCATACCGGGCGTCCAGCTGCCCTGAATGATCGTGACCGGCGACACCTGGGACGAATGATTCAGAGAGACAGGAGCGCAACAGCGCAGCAAATCACAGACCACTTCAATACTGGCCGCAATAGAAACGTCTCTCGGTGGACAATCCGTCGGAATCTGCATGCCCTCGGGTTTGGCAGCCGTCGCCCTACACGGGTGCCAATGCTTACCCAGCGTCATCGGACATTCCGGCGTGCATTTGCCACCAACCATCTTGGCTGGACTCTGCAACAGTGGCGTAACGTCATATGGTCAGATGAGTAACGATATCAACTGTACCACGCTGATGGGAGGCACCGTGTGTGGCGCAGACCTCACGAATCGATGGATCCCGCATGCCAACAGGTGGTGGTGCAGGGTGGTGGGGCGTCAGTGATGCTCTGGGGTGCATTTTCCTGGTTTGGAATGGGCCCTCTTGTTATCCTGGACCAAACGTTGAATGGTCCACGGTATCGTCAACTCATCGGAGACAATCTGCACCCGTTTTTGACATTTCAACATCCTGACGACGTAGCAGTCTTTCAAGATGACAATGCTCCACCACATCGCTCCAATGTCGTCCGCGAATGGTTCGAGGTGCATGCAGGAGAGGTCCAACGACTGAGCTGGCCAGCCCGGAGCCCTGACACGAATCCCATCGAGCATATCTGGGATGCTGTTGAAGTCAGGCTCCGGCACTGGATCATCCGCTCACGAACGGGCAGCAACTGTCTTCGGCTCTGCAGACTATCTGGTGTATTTTGCTAACTCAGTGTATTTTGAAACACGTATTAACAGGGATCAACTGTGTGAAACTTCATTATCTTGAAGTCAGCTGGTTATCTCGGGATAAAAGAGCTATCATTATATTCAGAGAGATTTGCTCCACAATACATTAAATTTCCTTAAAATTGGTTGATTGCACTTCCGTGACTTCTTGTTAGTTCATACTTTCATTCTGTCAAGTAAAATATCCTGAAAATTTTCAGATGTCAAATTTGCAGGTTGACATTCTTCTTCTCCTACGAAAAAGTGAAATTCCGCCTGTAATGAAGAAATAAATAAATACGTAGAGTCATAATCATATGCAAATTATGTGTTAAATTCAATAAAATAAACCAAGTTTTCATTGGGGAAAGCCGTACTGGCAGAAATTAAAACAACTGAATAAGCTAAAATTAAATCCATTATAATTTGCTCCTTAAATGAAACCGTGTGTTTCAAAAGTTCCCGAACGCAGGAGATGACTTTCCCTGCATAACCTACTGTTATGCAGGTATGCTGAAGGGCTGGTAGACAGGAGCCATTGTCCCTCAACCTCTTTTTTTCAATTAATGGATGCTCCCAGTCGTAACGAATCCCGCTATTTATTTTATTTAGTTTATTTTTATTTTATTTTAGTTCTTAAGTTTATACCGGTACAGAAACAGTTTAAAAAGCATTTATTGCGTGAAAACAAACAAACGAAATACAGTATGCAAGAACGAGCAGAGATGGTTCTCCTTTGCACGAGAGGGGATTTCACGTTGCATTTAGAGCAAATGGTGTAACCTACATGTACCATTTCCTTTGAGAAAAGTAAAAATAAAAATTAACACATTTGAGAAACTTTGCCACTATGTAAAACTGATTTTATGTAATTTAATTCAGCACATGGTTTATTTTAGTGGTTGGCCGAACATTACTCCTGCTATCATAGGTTAGGCTTTTCCTACATACAGAAGAGGCGGTTCAGGAACTTTTGAAACACGCGGATGCCATTTAATATCATACGAATCGATTAAATTTATTTCTGTGTGTAAAATTCTGAATTTCCTTAAAAACTCAAATCTCAGTAGCAGTGAAAAACTTTAATGACTGATATGCCGGAGACATGCCGAAGGAGTTAGAATATCACATAGACGTAGTTGAAGTAACTGGTAGAGGAAACATCAAACATGTGTAATATTTGAGAGTTTATTAAAAATATAATAAAAATAAATGCTAACCTTTTTTTTTAAAGAAATACAGGGTGTTTCATAATGGTGCCCCGTCTTTAGGTCCAAATAACGACTCAAGGGGAACAGATTGGTGGAAAATGAATATTGATTATTTGGTTTTAATGTCCCCTAATTCAGAATAAAAACATTTCGCGTCCCTGGGGGTGAAGGGGTAAATTTTGAAAATTTTAATTTTGTAGGGGTAGGGGTTAGACCCCATGTGTTATTTAAAAAGTTGTAGAGCATCATGTAAAATGTTGGTTTAGCAAAAAACCCGGTGAAAAAATCTCATGCCCTGCCCCCTTTATCGAGTGGGTAAAGTGAAAGGTATGGCTAGCCGAGGTGGACAAAAACCATACTTATTAGAAAACAGTAGGGCTTACATTTGGAAAATTAATGAGAATGAATGAGACCATTAGCTTTTCAGGGTAACGACTCATTCATTCTCAAATGTACTCTTTTCTAATAAGTAATCAAGTTCTAATTACTCATTAGAAACTTGTCTACATTAGCTAGCCATACCTTTCACTTTATCCACTCGATAAAGGGCAGGGGATGAGATTTTTTCACTGGGTTTTTTGATAAACCCACATTTTACATGATGCTCTACAACTTTCTAAATAACGCATGGGGTCTAACCCCTACCCCTACAAAATTAAAATTTTCAAAATTTACCCCTTAACCTCCAGGGACGCGAAATGTTTTTATTCTGAATTAGAGGACATCAAAACCAAATAATCAATATTCATTTCCCCCCCCCCCCACCTGCTCCCCTTGAGCCGTTATCTGGACCTAAAGACGGGACACCAATTATGAAACACCCTGTATAGTCAACTGAGATACGGACATTCTTTTATAGACACACCGTACATACTCAAGGTGATCTAGAATACAAGGTGGGGGTCAGTTTGCCGGAAGTAGTAAAAATTGCCTTACTGCGCAAGCGTATTTTGACGTCACTGGAATACATCGAAACCTATACCCGCTAAATCGAAACCTCAACAGAAACTAAAACATGGCGGCAATGAAAGCAGTCGTGCGATAGCCACACTTGACGACTCGTTCATTTCCTTCCCAATTCTCATTCTTTCTACTATATATTTTAATTAAATAATAATGCCATTATACGTAATTTATGATTATTGTAAAATGTACTTAGGTATTATCTTTTTAATGTGAACACAGGGTTGATGTTAACTATCAGCACATCGCGCGATAACTGATCGTGCGACCGAGGTAAGTGAAATTTACTGAGACTAAATAGAAAAAGGGTTATATATCAGTTCGTTAGAAGGGGAGTGGGTGTCTTTAAAATGTAAAATCATTTACCTTGGTCTCATGTTCACTCGTCGCGCAATGTGCGGATAGTTAAGCGAACACAGAGACAAGGACGATAACGTATTTCTCATTATCATTAGGCCTAGTTATCATTCCTCGTTAAGATTTCGAAATTGATTCGTCGGAACCGTTGGCAGTTAAGAGACAGATGATAATTTTCATATTATTTCTTAATAACTGTATTTATGCAGGCATTAGGAAATTTTAATTTATAAAATAGTAAGTTTACATAAACGTTTCTTCAGAAATCAACGTAAGAGTTTTGTTTTTTTACGTGAAAACGTTTTCTTTTGTGACCAGAATAATGGCTACCGCACACACCGGAAGTAAAGCCATAAGTCATCCCGTGACGTCACAATACGCATGCGCGTTAAGCACTTCTGACAAACTGGACCTACCTGTTATTCTAGATTACCTTGGTACATACTGTAACACCAATAAAATTTTTATGGTACTTAATTGATACACTATAGCCCAGGACAGATTAACCTTGCAATGAAGGAACAAGTACAGCATGACATCTCTGTATCAATGAGCAGAGTAATTAAGGAAGATGGGTGTAGGTAATAAGCAGGACAATTACTGGCTATAGAAATATTTGGATATTGTTCATGCAATCTTACGTAAACATTTACAACAAATTGCTTCATTCGACTTGTTGAAGGCGTGCGACTTGAAAAGCGACAGCGTGGCAACCATGATAGGAAGTAGTTCCGAAAAGGTGGAAACGGATGCATTATTAAATAAAAAGTATGAAAAGACCTGAGAAGTGACATGCTAAGTTTTTAAAATATTAAGAGTAAATAATAATAAGTAAAAATTTTAATCTGGTATATCTACTATATAATTTTATTTTTAAGCTGCGTAAAAACATAGCCATATCGCTGCCTGTACTTGATTCTTCATTGCGAGGTTAACCTCCCCCAAACTATAGTTTCATTTGATTCAATGATATTTATTATATTCCAATAAGTTTCAGCAAAATTTTCTCAAGCAATAACCTGGGAATCAAACCAAAAAGAAAAATTAAACGGGGGAGAAAGGATTGAAATACCGAATACGTATTTTGGCTGACAAGTAGCCACCTTCATCAATGAGAGACTAAGTCAACTAAAGGAAATGAAGCCTTAGTGCTGGAGAATATACAGGGCGAGTCTGAAACCCTATCACAAACTTTTAGAGGAGGTAGTATGGATGATTCTAAGCAAAAAGGTTCATATGAACCGAGATAAGAACACGAATAAGTGAGTACTAATACTCGTTGGAATTCGATCAAATTTTAACAGTATGTACAATTGTATGTATCCTATTATTCCCTCAAACTTCATTATCCTAGGTGTTATAGAACCTGAGCTATCAACTTGTTGATCTTAATGGCGGCATTTATATTTCTGTTCATATCTTGGTTATCGTTCAAATTCGAACCCGTGTTCATATGAACTTTTTTGCTTAGAATCATCCATACTACTTCCTCTAAAAGTTTGTGACAGGATTTCAGACTCACCCTGTATAGACAAGGCGGGGGGAGGGGGCAATTTCAATAAAATCTCCCGTTGGTTAAGCGAAAGGGATATTAACTAGTGATGTCCGTTGGTCCGGATCTCCGATCCGGATCTGAAAATATCCGGATTCGGATCTAGAAATATCCGGATCTCGGATATCGGATCCTTTCGCTGGATGCGTATTAAGACTAATTAAGACATAAGAGGACTAGGCTATCACTTAATAAAAGCATTTATAAACTGCTTTCAGAAAAAGTTTGCATATACACAATTTCCTGATCTCGGATTTCTTACCAAGATCCGGATCTCGGACCTAGGTCCGAAAAAAAGATCCGGATATCCGGATCTTGACATCACTAATATTAACAATTATTTGACATGTTTTTAAACAAAGGCCCAATAAAATAAGAGGAGATATCTTGTCAATAGAAAGAAAGGAAGTAAACTAAACCCAAAGGTTAATTTAAAATAAAAGAGAAAATACAGTGAATCCGGTTATAGGCAAATCCAGTGTAAAGTTAAACAATAAAAAGTGAACTTAGACTAAAATGAACAAAATAAGTGCCAAAAACAGTAATAGCCATTGTTTTCTTTTTGATACAGTAAAAAAACCCAAAAAAACACCGAACCAATTCAATAAATCAAACAGAACCGAGTTTGAGATCGGCCCTTTGTCCATATTTAATAACTTTTATGAATCCCTTTTATAGATGTCTATACTCTCAAAGATGTCTAGTTGATTTCTAGAGTTGACAGACTAGCTAACTTAACACTACCTGAACTAATACCAAAAGAACAGTGTCCAAAATATTTTTGGCGATGCTCGATCTGTCTGACTTGCCGTATTTTACATGAGCTAAATGCTCTTTCCACCTTTTAATAATATTTCTGGAGCTCTGACCAACATAGTTTTTCCTCACAAAAAATCACATTGAAATAGGCAGATTACCGACTTTTCCAGAGGTGGGATAGCATCTTTAGGATTTCCTAAGCGTGTTTTCAAAGTATTCCTACGTTTGAATGCAATCTTATAATTGCAGATTAAATAACCTGGGAGGCTAAATATGACTTCCAATAATGACTGAATATGTACCCCCCCCA
>JAHWFO010003285.1:21150-31500 GCA_023313115.1 Rhysida immarginata
CTTTGGGAATAGTCTTCTGGTCTTTAACACATAAGAAGACATGTACGAGGGGAAATCAAAAGTAATTGAGTAAAATCACAGAAAACATGTACATTTTGCAGAGCAGGTAATTCTCCACCAACCTGGAGATGGCAGGCATGTATGCTTTCTGCATGCAGAGCTATAACTGTTCCAAAATGGCAGGGACATTTGAGATTGAGAAGATCCAGAGTGTGGTCAGGTTACTGTGGTCAAGCAGACAAAAGTCTTCTGAAAACCATCATGAGTTGTGTGCAACGTACGGTAAAATGTGCATGTCACAGTTGCCGATTCAACATCACAAAAACTACAGTCCTGGAAGTGCTACGTCATCCAGCCTAAAGTCCAGAACTGGCCCCTCAGACTTTCACCTGTTCAGACCTCTAACGCAACACCTTACTGGCACACTTCCGGAGTGACAATGAGATGAAAACAGCTGTGTGGTCATAGCTTCGCCCCCAGCCGAAATAATTCTACGCTATGGGCATTGTAAAGTTGGCCTCACGTTGGACAAATGCTTAAATGTGAATGGTTGTTATGTTGAGAAGCAGATTAATGTTTATCAGTAGAAATATATACAGTGAATTTTGCAAATACATGATGGTTTTGCTGTGAAAAATTTACTCAATTACTTTTTGGTTTCCCCCTAATATGAACATAAATCAATGTTATTCAGAGTTTTTTTTGTGAGGTCACAGGGAATGCAAAGGTACAGCGGTATGCAAAAATGTCAACTTGGTTACCGAAATACGTATTTTGGTGGTTAATTACTTACTAATTTCTTATTTTTATTTTCATTTTATATTTTTTTTACTGTATGTTGTGGGAAAAGAGGATTTATATCTTGGTAGGCGTTATCCAAATTGTTAAGTCACATTAGACTAGTAGATTGAAAATTTTTTGTAACTAAAAATTATAATACAGGGTGCGTAAGGTATTTGATGACAGATTCACGTCAGGAAAGAAAACAGATATATAAGTCGAGATAATAACTTTATTATCGAAACATATCATGAGCATACACAAGAAACCACCTTGTTATATGGCTATTCAATGAATCCGCCTTCAGCGTCTATAACTGCTTCGATGCGAGATCGAAACCGTCGACATGCGCGAATTAAACGGTCATGGTTCATGTTGGTCATTACTCGAACAATGGCAGCTTTCAATTCATCTTTGGTGTTATGGAGATTTTCATTGACCTCTCTCTCCACAACACTCCATATGTGGTAGTCCAACGGATTTAGGCCAGGGGAGTTAGGAGGCCAAAGGTTAGGGGTTGCGTGATCATGGAAGTTGTCGGCCATCCATTCCTGTGTCATGCGAGACTTGTGTGCTGGGGCAGAGTCTTGCTATAACACGTAAGGCCTTCCATTGCGTAGCATATGACTGATATCTGATGTTTTCATGAACAACATTTCTGATTGTTCCTTCCGACACATGGAGATCTTTGGCAAGTGACTTCTTGGATGTTCTGGGATTGTCATCGATGGCCTGCTGCACTTGCTGAATAAATTCAGGTATTCTGATGATGTCAGAGCGTGAGGCATGCTTTTTACGCTTTGCTACTGGTGCAACATTGCCATCTTCGGCCTCCAACTCCTTCCGCACTTTGTGGATAAATGATCTTGCGTCCTTTAGAAATCGTGATATCTCTAAATCGCTGTGCTCTGCCTTTATTGCCACGATTACTGCATGTCTCTTCCTGATTTGTGTTATTTGATGGTCCGCCATTTCGCTTTCCGGAAATGGAAAGGACATACAATTTACTATAGTGCAGCAGTAGCCAAACGAAGGTCTGTCCTCAAATACCTTACGCATCCTGTAGTATTTTATAATACTTTTGATTATAATTGCTGCGTTTTATGTACATTAAAGTTATTATTTTCATACCATCCTTTGATTACTTTTATCCACATGGGGTTTTACTATGTGATATTTATAAAAATGAGTCCTAAAAAATATTTTAATATAAAATAACATTTTTGTGTTTATGACATCAGTTAAACTTGGACAAATAAACAAATATACATACAACAATCAGTGATGTAGTGAGAGTAAATGATACCTGGGGATATATATTCATATTTTCCACCTATCGTCTCTTATTTTGTCTTCGCGATGCCCCACCTGCAAGTGTATCATGACTGGCACACGAGAATCATGACCCCCCCCCCTTCCTCGCAACGCCACTGATAATATACACTGGTGGCCAAAAGTTTGGACCAACCAGCAATGTCAAGAAAAACTGAATTTATAAGAAAACGATTTTCCACCTACAACTCTAAGTAAATATGAAACAATATTCAGGGAAGAAAATTTATTTCTGCGTTGTTGGTTTCTTATTATCTTAAATCAAAATAAGACTGGCCAAAAGTTTGGACCACATTTGTATAACATATAGGGAAAAAAGTATTACATCATCAACTAATGTATTATTTTGATATTTGAGATCATTATGACTCTACAATATCTGACAAACGACCTGAAATACAATTACAATACTCATTTCCAAAAAAGTTGGGAGTGTGCAACATATAAGAAGAACTCCAACACATTTGTTTGGATTATTGTATTGCCGTTTATTTCAACGCATTACAATACATAAACGATAAATTAGGCATGGGATCATATATCTTATATGCTTAAAAAAAGATACAGGTGGTTTTCCTGTTTGGCACGTGCAACACACTCCCAAAAAAGTTGGGACAGCACGGCGTTTACCACGGTTGTGGCGTCACCTCTCCTCTTGATGACACACTGTAATCTTCTGGGCATCGATGACACCAATCTTTCTAACACCGTAACCGGAATTCTGTCCCATTCCTGTTGGATATAGGTTTTCAGCTGTTCAACTGTTCAGGGTCGTCGCTGTCGTAGTTTTCGTTTAATAATACGCCAAACGTTTTCTATAGGCGACAGATCCGGGCTGCAAGGGGGCCAATCCAACATACGAATGCGCTTCCGACGTAGCCATGCAGAAGTTATGCGCGCTGCATGCGGTCTGGCGTTGTCTTGTCGAAATATACACTGACGTCGTCCAAACAGGCGCCTCTTAGATGGCACCATAGCTTGTTCCAGGATCTGTATATACGCTTCAGCATTGACGGTGCCATTGCAGATGTGCAAGTCTCCCATTCCATGGCCACTAATACAGCCCCAGACCATGACAGACGGTGGTTTCTGTACCGAACGCCTGTAGCACGCGGGAATATCCTTTTCGTCTTTGGTCCGGAGTGTACGGCGTCCATTATTTCCGTAAACAATCGTAAAGGTTGATTCATCGGACCACAATATGTACTTCCAGCGTGCTTGGGACCAATTGCGATGGGCTCGAGCCCGTATCAGACGGCGACGTTGCTGTCGTTTGTTGATGTATGGCTTCCGTTGTGCACAGTATAACTTAAGTTTGCATTTGTGGATGCACCGGCGTACAGTATTCAACGATAATGGCTTCCCGAAGAAATCGCGGGCCCACGTGACTATGTCCGTAATCGCAGCATTCCTATGCGTGACGCAGTGACGTCGGAGGATCCGAAGAGCTCGAGCATTCAGAATAGGTTTTCTACCTTGGCCTTTCCGAACTGTGATCTCACCACTATCTCGGTAGCGCTTGATAATATTATGTACTGTAGATGATGACAGGTTAAATCTTCTAGCTATTGCACGCTGAGAAACGTTGTTTGTGAATTCTTGAATGATTCGAACACGAAGATCTTCGCTAACTGGCTTGCCTCGACCCATCGTTCCGAATAAGTTACCTGAACGACGGATGGCAACTGTTATCTTTACGGAATGTAGTACGACGTCATCATTCTAGATTATTCCCGAACAATTGGGAAGGTTCCACTACTAAGGGCGCTTTCTACAACGTATGTCCCTACTATTTTGGAACGTGTTGCAACACCCCCATTCAAAATGAACGTCCCGGCCACGATACAAAATGTTTTGGTGCACACAGTATATTTATGTCATTTCATAAACGTATCTGCTATTTTGTATTCGCCAGAAAGTTTTGTTACATCATCCCTTTTTGTTTTTTCTATATATTTTGCACTGTCCCAAATTTTTGGAAATGAGTATTGTAAATACATTTGGCTTAAGAGCTTTCTGAATGGCTGCTTTTAGTTGTTCTCGAGATTTGTACTGAGTGTTTTGGTAAATTTTTTGATCCTTGAGATGCCACACATTCTCAATAATGTTGAGATCTCGATTTCGAGCAGTCCAAGCAAAAGTGGAAATGTTTTGGCTCTCAAAATAGGCTTTCACAACTCATGCAGTATAGATTGCAGGACTGTCCTGCTGCTAAATCCATGGTTTTTGCTCAAACTGGACTTTGCACAAAGGGATGAACACATTGTGAAGATCATCTTTATATTGAGCTGCTATGCAATGTCCATCCATAATGTGAATCTTCAACTTTCCGTTGCTTCCAATGGCACCCAGAATCATCCCTCCACTACCACCCATTTGCCGCTTAATTCTCAGTGGAACAACTGTTTCTTTATCACGATGCTCTTCATAAGAGGCTATATTATCAGGACCATCCAAACTGATACCTTTTTCATCAGAAAAAACAACCAATAGGAAGTCGGTGTTTTCACGCAGATGTGTCTTAGCAAACTCCAGTCTCTCCTGCATGCGTTTCTGTGTTAGTGGCAACTTTTTGGGTATAATTTCATAGGCAAAGTTCTGAGCACGTAGTTCGCTGCGAATTGTTCTTCTTGAAGCAGCAAGTTGCAGATTAAGTTTGACTTGTGTGGTGTTGAGTACATGCCTAGATGTAATATCATGTCTAACATGTCTCTTAATTCTTGATTTGTCTCTTCGCGTCAGTGCACAAGGTCGTCCTATTCTCCAATTAACATTTTTAACAATTCTGATAAAGATTTGTAGCTCACGCGGGAGATTTCAGCAACTTTTTTGAAGTTTGTAAATTGCTTGTTGAAATTTATAATTCGCTCTCGCTGGCCTTCAGTTAACACTGTACAATACATAAGATGGTTTTAGTGCTCACCACACAACAGGATGACTTGTAATATGCAAATTATTTGCATGTTTGTGGTGTTGGTCCAAACTTTTGCCCAGTCTTATTTTGATTTAAGATAATAAAAAAGCAACGACGCAGAAATAAATTGGTTTCTTCCCTGAATATTGTTTCATATTTACTTAGAGTTGTAGGTGGAAAATATTTTTAGTATAAATTCATTTTTTCTTGATTTTGCTGGTTGGTCCAAACTTTTGGCCACTAGTGTATGATCATTTTTAAGATATTACCTTTGTTTTATCTGAATCATTCAATTTCCTCTTTGCTAAAAGGTAAAAAAAAATGAATTAACTATGGAACTAACCATCTTTTAAAAATTCTACTTATCTTTATATTATCGTAAATAAAAAAATAAAAAAACTTTTTAAGCATACACCTTTACTTTAAAAATTGCACTAAACAGTAAAAAATAATTTTTTATGCCTTTCATTTAAATACAAATTCATAAAATAAAACTAAGGATACAGACTGTACAGTTCCGTTTTACTTATCTATCCTTCATAACTTCAAATAAAAGGATACTCCAATTATAAGGATAGTTTCTTCCGATTCCGAGGATATTCTTATAAGCAAGGTTCGACTGTATTTCCATTTTAAAATTTAATATTAAATGCACTGCCACGCACTTGCATTTATTTTTATTTTATGAATTTGTATTTAAATGAGAGGTACCAAAAATTACTTTTTACTTTTTTGTGTACTTTTTATATACAGGGTGTAACTAAAGGTGTGTTACAAACTTTGGGGAATGATAGAACTGGTCAAAATAAGCATTTTTTGTTCTATGAACATTGGTCCACAACTGCATCGTTTAAGAGTTATAGCAACTGTTCAAAATGACGCCCTTCAGCGTCAATGCAGGCTTGCATTCGTCGCTGTAGGTTGCAAGACACCCGTTGCAGCATCTGCTGGGAGTCCCTGATGTTGTCTGCTGCTACAGCCAATCGTGCGATGAGTTCCTCCACTGAATTAACCATTGTTTCGTACATCAGGGACTTTAGGTGGCCCCACACAAAGAAATCCAATGGTGTTAGGTCTGGTGATCGTGGCGGCCAGGTAACTGGACCACCCCGTCCAATCCAACGATCGCCAAACGTATCAGTGAGGAAGGCCCGGACATGCTGTGAGAAATGTGGAGGTGCACCATCATGTTGGAACCACATTACTTGACGGATGTTAAGAGGTATGTCATCCAACAGTTCAGGCAACACGTCCTGAAGAAAGACGAGGTAGGTTTGTGCATTCATACGAGCTGGGAGAATGTACGGCCCAATGAGGCGATTGCCAACAATACCAGCCCACACGTTGACAGAAAATCGTTGCTGGAAGCGCCTTGTCGAAATGGCATGTGGGTTGATACGGTCCCAAACATGGATATTCTGGTGGTTGAAAATGCCTTCCCTGGTGAAGGTTGCTTCATCAGTAAACAGCACCTGCTGTGGGAATGCTGGTTCCTCTCTACAACGTGCAAGAAACCATCTGCAGAATGCCATACGTGGTGCAAAGACAGCAGCTCCAAATGCTTGCACTCGTTGCATACGAAACTGATGAAACAGTTGGTCATGCAGAACTCGCCAAACGGACATGTGATCTGTGTTCATTATGTGTGCAAGCGCACGGGTGCTACATGTTGGTCTTTCGTGAACTCTACGAAGCACAGCTTCTTCGAATTGAGCGGTACGACGGGTGCGAGCGCGACCATGCTTTCCAGGCAACACAGCTACACTTCCTGTTGCTCGTAGACGTCGCACAAGCCGAGCAAACATTGTGTGAGCTGGCTGACGACGTTGTGGAAACTGCCGTCTGTACAGACGACAAGCAGCCCTTCCATTACCGTCTGCAACACCGTACACTAACAACATGTCAGTGCACTCGTTAAAGGTGTAGTCCATATCCAAATGCGATCACACACGTTAGATTTTTTAGTGTGCAGGATCTGCTTGCATAGTAATGTGATGGTGTGGTCATGTTACTTTAAAAATTTACATGACCATACCATAATTCAGAAAGGGGTGTGTCATAAGCCTGCATTGATGCTGAAGACGTCATTTTGAACAGTGGCTATAACTCTTAAACGATGCACTTGTGGACCAATGTTCATAGAACAAAAAATGCTTATTTTGACCAGTTCTATCATTCCCCAAAGTTTGTAACACATCTTTAGTTACACCCTGTATATGAGGATTGGGACATGGCAACTATTTTTTTTCTCAGAGCTAAAGGATGATATCACAAAATGTCACTTCTCAAGGAAGTCGTGCATTCGTAGATGTTTCCAGATGGCTCTATGATTTCCTGTTGTTGTACAGAGAGTAATGTTAATCAGTTCTTAATCAACCATCATGCAGGATGGATGTAATCCAAGTTGAAAAACGCTCATATATCAAAATAGCCCTTAATTCGATTTTTTCCTATTTGACTGAAGCGCGCATGGTGTCAAAACCTGAAAATACTGGTTGGCAACACATTGTTTACACGTTTCGTTCATTTCAAAACACGATAAACTTTTACATTATTTCCTATAGTTTGCACAAATCATGGGCATTAGCTTTACGCATATGGGTGCACTATTATGTATAAAATTGGGATCAACGTGAAATTTTTTCGATTTCCTTCGCGAAAATATTATTCAGATAGACGGAATCGATGGATCTTAGCACTGAGACATACAACTTGAAGATGGAAAGGCAAGGAGACCGAGTCAACAAATGAGGGTGTGCATTGACCACTTTCAGACAGGTAAGCACTGTTGATTGTGGGTAAATATACTATATTAAGAGGACAATCGTAAATCGAAAATCATTTATATAAAATCAGCGACGATGGACTTTGTCACAACAAAGAAAAAATCCAACAATGAGTTATCTAACAATGGGTTATTTCTCGATTATACAATCGGCTGGCTTCGCTTCTAGTATTTTTAAACTTACTTTTTGTAGGGCGGCCTCATCTAGAAGAAAACCATCCAGATTACGTTCCAAGTAATGAAATTCCACGTTATGAACGAGCAAAAAAGAGCAAGAATAAAATTTATTCGTGATGACTGGTTTTCCGCGTTTTCCATCATGAAAATGTACGATTTAATAGAAATATTCGTGCGTAGCCTAGGCCGATCTAATGCTGCTATTGCCAACCAGTTTTGCACATCTCTCTCACCAGATGGCTTGAACATGCGCATTAGAAACTAGGAAAAAACCGGATTATTTTGATTTCTATTACCGTAAGATGGGGTGATTTCGGCCAGTCTGGTAACAAACAATATACAGCCATCTAGTGAGAATATGGCTTAACTTAAAAACCCGTAAAATGTTTTTGAATGTGGGCAGGTCTACACTTTATCGAAAACGCGGGGTTGTCAATCTCGTGCAAATGGAGCTGAAATTGCCAGTGAAATTCGCAACTTTTTTGAAATTTCGATAATTTTCACAACTTTAGAAACAATTGGCTGCAGTGGTTTATGGTTTCCATTTAAGATTTTACTATTGCCGGAAATTGTTAGGTACAACTTTCATAATGTCATTTCAATTTTCACTTTTATTATTCGTGCTGAAGTCATTTCAAAGTGTTCGGGAAAACTATGTAAAAATAGATATAAGTTTATTTGTAATTAATTATTCTATATTTTTCTATTCTTTAAGTTTTTTTTTACTGTTTTGCAGACAGTGATTGTTGAGTATATATTGTTTTAATAAATGTTAATTAAAAAATCTCCACGTGATTATCACTGTATGCAGCTAGTTGTCCCTCGCGAATAATTTTCGTGATCACGAGGATGTGTGCCCCACTATTGTTGATGTTCTTTCCGTGGTTACTATTTTTTTATTTCAGACAGACCACTCCCAGCTTCTGGCTTGACCAGTCGTCCCTCCTTCTGGTCCTCCACGTCCTTCCTAGCCTGCAGCATGGCGTTCAACTTCCATTTATCATTTTCATTCCAATGCTCTGCAAATTACTCCTACCCTGCCGTTCGATGTTTAGTTTCTTATTCAATTTCTCACTTTCTCGCGGCAGCCATGATTCTTTACCGAGCAGCATTGTCTTGCGGGTTTACCTATAAGGTAATAATGAAATTTCTTTTAATGCTATTTCAACAATAACGCGCGTAAGGGACGCCATGCTGCACATTTCAATTCTTATTCCCCATTAATAATTAATTAATTATTATTTCGCAGTCTTTCTTTAGACATTAAATGGGAAGTTGAAATTTCTTTTCCTAATTCTTTATAAGGAATTGGTCTGTTTCAATTTTTTTTTTATATTTAGTCTAAATTCGCTCAATGTAGCGATTATTGTTTCTCGTTACAGTGTTTTGCTGTATTTAACGTACATTTAAGTATTTCTTTACTTTATTCCGAGAAATATTTTTTCTTTTGTAATTGAGATCGCAATGCCTATTCCTCAATTAAATCATATTGTATAGAACATTCTTTTGTACAGAATTTTTGTATTTTATAAATAAACTAGAAGAGGTACCCGGCGTTGCCCGGGATAATTACACTTGCACAAACTTTTCCTTTCATTGTTGGTCATGAGATATATATTGTTGGTTCATGCAGTGTGTTGGTGCATTGCGTGCTGATACCATTGTTGATACCTATTGTTGTACCAACTCTGCCTTGCATTGTTGGTCATGAGATATTTCTCATTAATATGCCTTGCCATAACCATGAATATCGATTTTTTATCGACAATTATTATTTTTCCGAAATCTGAGGTAGACAGTGACCTTCCTCATACTTTGAAGGTCATGTATGCGAAATTTCATCAAGATCGCAATAAAACTGTAGATTTGTATAAAATAACGTACAGACAGACAGACCCACCCACAAACATCCTTCGTTATATATATAGGGGAAGATTGTTGCAGAAGCTTTACTCTGCATTGTAGGACATGACACATTGTTGGTCCGCGCATATCGTAGACTCATGACAGATCAAGCAAAATATTATTTTTAACCTTTAACCTTTTGTGCCAACCTGACACTCGGCACATGAAAACCTTATCCTAAACCTAACGAACATCTGGTGCAAGTATGAGCTCAAATGGATAAATGGTTCAAAAGTTATAAGAACATTTACAGACGAACTCTGAATTTTTATACACGACCTTTCCATTGAAACCTAAACTGGAGTAACTACGCAGAAGCAGGACAGCAAAAAACTTGCGTTTCCTCCCTTGAAATGTGCAAACACTACTGCACATCCGGAGGAAAACGGAAGTTTTTTTGCTGTCCTGCTTCTGCGCAGTTAGCCCAGTTTCGGTTTCAAGGACAAGATAAACAAAC
>JAHWFO010003286.1:0-24485 GCA_023313115.1 Rhysida immarginata
ATGCAAATTAGGAACGTCCCATTCTGTATTAGGGTACATGATACAAAACAAATACAGTAAAACCCGGTTACAACGTACTTCAAGAGACCTGGAAATTTGTACGTTATTCTGAGGTATACGTTATACTGAAACTGGGGGGGGGGGGGGGGTTAGGTTAGTTTATTAAGCTTTTAATAGCCTCCATTGCTACCAAAGTTGAGACGGGTGTTACCTCTGGTTCTAAATGGCCATTTTCATCTTCGTCTTCCTGATCGCTATGAATTTCATTTTGCTTTTCTCTCTAATCTAATTGCAGCACAAATTGGATCCCGACTGAGTAGCAGCAGAGATTTCCGGATTTATATATGCTATACTGACCGACCAATGAAATGTGAACTCGGCTTAATTAGCCCATTGGCCCATTTGCAACTTTCGCATGGGCTGCATTGACCAATCAGTGCAGGACATGTGAATGATGTACGTTGTACTGAAGGGATAATTTAACCAAGGGGATGTAAAATTAGTACGTTATTTTGAAATGTACGTTAAAGTGAGGTACGTTATTCTGAAACTTTTTAGCATTAAAATACCTACGTTTGGGACGGGGATTTGAAATATGTACGTTATTCTGAAATGTACGTTAAAGTGAGGTACGTTGTAACGAGGTTTACTGTAAAGAGTTTAAGCTTTAGTAAGTCCATTACAGACTTTTTTCTCTACCATACAATAATACCACGAGTCACAGAGTTGTCAGAATGTGAAGTGCGTAAAATCCACTCTTTGCATGGCTCTGGAAAGAGTGAAAGAGAAATTTCCCGAATAATTGGAAGGTCCAAGACAGCTATACATAATGTCTTAAAAAAAAGACGATTGCTATGGGACAGCCAAGCGAACAGGATGAAAGAAAATACTGTCTGCCCGAGATGACCGAGGCATCCATACCCTTGCAACGAAAGAGCAGCTCTCCACAAGACAGATTGCTCGTGAGATTGGACAACAGGCTAGTCATACAACAGTTTGGAGAAGCTTAAATTCGAATCCAACAGTTGTGAGGCGAAGGGCCATCTCAAGACCAAAACTAACACCTGCACACAAAACATCACGTGCCAAGAAAGAATGTCCTGGACTTCCGAATGGCGACAGGTAGTTGTTTCAGATGAGAAGAGATTCTGTCTCGATGTTCCCCCGATGGATTTTCTCGTTTTTGGCATGATTTACAACATGAAAGACTCGAACGGTTCAGCAGGCAGATGGGTGGAGGATCAGTCATGGTATGGGCGGCCATCAGATATGAAGGACTAGCCGATCTTGTATTTGTAGATGGACGCATGAATGCAGAAAAGTACCAAAGCCTCCTATACAAACATCTCGTTCCATTCGGGCCACTAATTGCAGGTGATAACTGGTTGTTTCAACAAGATAACGCCCCATGCCATGCTGCTCGATGCACCGAGAAGTGGTTCCAAGACCAGAAAATCAACACGATTCCTTGGCCATCCCTTAGTCCGGACTTAAACCCTGTCGAAAATTTCTGGGGCATCATGGTCAACAAGGTGTATGAACGCAATCGACAATTTTCAGGGGTAAAGGAGTTGAAAATTGCCCTATATGAAGCATGGGATGCTATGAAGCTTTCAGTGATCCAAAACTTAATAGACAGCATGCTGAAAAGAGTCTTCGAAGTCATCAAGAATAAAGGGGGCGCCATTAACTATTAATTTGCATGTCAATAAACCAATTAGGAGCAATGATTGTACTGGTCTCATAGTTCTGTGACAGCTGTTTTCTTATTTCGCTAAAAAATGTGAGTGTTGAAACAAACGTTTTCACTTGAAAATGTGTTTATTTTGTATTAACATTACAAGAAAGATACAATGATTACTTTAAATCAATAAACAATGTCTAAACAATTACATTGTTGTGAGGTCTTAGAATTTTGCAACAGAGTGTACAGTTGAACTTTGTTATCTCAAAAATTTTCTCTTTTCCTGGATTTTCACTTTTAATTTAATGTAGTTTTCCCTCGTTATCTCAAAACATTTTCTCAGAAAATCCTGCTATGTCAAATTTTGACTTCATGTGCCAGCGAAATGTAAAACATTTAAATACATTAGAGTTAAGATTGTTTTCATTACGAGTAATTTTTCGTACCAAAACAAAAAAAACTTGGCTTCACTTTGGTTAGTTAGACAATTCTCATGCATTTGAAAAAAATTCATGAAAAAATTTTTCAACTTCCTTGGTAAGTCAGTTGCATACGAGATGTTTGAGCATGTACAGGTTGTGTGTTTCTGTTGCTAATGGTACCACTTGTACATAGCGTAACTTTCTGTATGCATAACATTTATCTCCTGATGTTCTCTATACTCTCACAGTACCTTTATTTTATTTTAGGAGCTCTAGCATAAAAGCTACTTATAAGAATGCGCCCTTGGTCTGTACGTTTATCCATCTGTCCGTCATTTGCACGATAACTTGAAAACGGATTAAGTTTTTCAAATTCTGTTTTCAGAAATCTGACTATCAAAGTCTTAGCTCGGCCGTATCAACTTTTCAGAATTTTTCGTGGACCCCTTCAAGTCAAATTCACGTGCAAAAACAGTGAGTGTAAAGAATACAAAGATAATGGCATGTCATATAACAAACGATTTGTCAAGAAGGAATACATTGTTACTTTCTGTTCATCTTTTAAGCATTACTGACATCGGCGCGCGCACGTGAAATCGCTTTGTCGACACACAATTGCTCAAGTGCTCATAATTTACCGTAAATCTTCTACTATAATGCGAATTTTTTTGGCCTAAAAAAAGCATCTAAATTTGCTGGGTCGTATTATACAAGAGGATAAAAATCAGCCCTCCGACGACTGCGGCCAGAGGAGGTTTTGTCCGGAGGAGTTTTGTCCTGATAACATTACCGTATATTATACGTTAATTACATTGCATATTCAGTGTCCAGTTCATTAAACAATAAATTAATTCACTTTTTATTCGAATTTCTCGTCGCCAACATCTAACAACATCGAAAATAACTTCTCCCAAAAATCGATACTTCTAAATAGGCCTACTGCCTCGAACCAAAGCCTACAAGAAAGCTTATGCAGTGAAAATATTAAACTGAATAAAGATTACTTGTCTTTTTATTAAGAAAATTGATGTGCTGTTGTTTTTTTGGTTGATGTGCAAGTGAGAAAGCTTTCCATATCAATGTAGGACTATAAACTTCCAAACTGCCTCGATGAAGTTGAGGCAGTTGCTTATGTCGAAGTTGATTTTGAAGGTTTTTGAATATTAAATATCCAGACTATTTAAAAATAAAGATTTTTTTTCTGTATAAGTTTGCACATTTTATTTCTCGCGAGGAGTCAAAAATGGGGGTCGCATTATACAAGAGGATAGGATTTTTGCCGATTTTTTGGGCTGAAAAAGTGGAGTCGCATTATAGTAGAAGATTTACGGTAATTTTCCCGAGCTGAAGGAGAAACTTTGAATTTTTTGTTTCCAAAGGAGAATTTGGATTTTTCCACACCATGCTTGCAGTTTTAGGCTTGGATGTGAAGTTTTCAAGACCCAGGACTCGTCTCCTGTGAAAATGCCATTCAGAAACGCATTTTCTTCCTGGTTGTACCTGCTGCAGATGTTGCAGAGTGCATGCCATGTTCCCGATCTGTTCTGGTGTCAGACTTTCTGGAATCCAACGCGAACAGACTTTGCGGTATCCAAGCTTCTCATTCACCGTATCCCATGCAGATCCATAAGATAGGTGAAACGTTTTACTCAGTTCTTTCAAGGAAATAAAACAATAGTGTTGTCAATGTCCTCGATAATGACAGGTGTTGCCGCTGATGCAGGCTGCTCAGAACGCTGTTTATCGGCAATGCTAACTCTTCCTTCCCTAAACATTTTAAATCATTTGCACATATTGGAATAGTACAGACAGTTGGAACCGTATATATCTGCCATTTCCCCATGAATTTCAGTGATTTTTTTTACCTTTTGTGAAAAGAAACCTTATAACAAACAGCTCACCGTTCTTCAACTATAGATGATGTGATAGCGGCAGCCAGTTGAAAAATGACTGGTAGCACATAGTGTGCATGAGCAGAAACAGTTCTTGTTATGCGGTGTCTGTGCTTGTATTCAGTGTTCTTTTTTGGCTGTGTTAACTTTTACACAGCGACTATATTTCCTTCGTTAAAAAATAAATGGCGTTACTTTCTGATATCCTCTCGTTCGATGTACGAGGGTGGGCTGAAAAGTAATGCCTCCAAGGCTATAACACTTTTATTTTTTAACGAATTTAAATTATTTTTTTTTCAAATGATGGCTTATTTTGTTCTCTTTCAAAAACACTTTATGTCTATGTCACTATATGGTGTAGGTGTACTGAAAATGAAACATAATGGCGACCTACATGGAAGTCAGGTTGAAACAGCGCACAGTGATTGAGTTTTTGACAGCTGAAGGTTGCGATCCTGTCCAAAGTCATCGCCGAATGACAGCTCTATACAGCAATGCAACTTTTGATGTCAGTACAGTGAGAAGATGGGCAAGATTAGTGAAAGAACGAAACCCGGCAAGCTCTAGCCTAGCTGATCGACCGAATTAAGCAATATGACATCGCTACAGAGCTCCAAATTTCCAAGGAGAGAGTGCACGTTATCATAACCGAGTTGCTGGGATATCGTAATGTGTGTGCTCGTTGGGTACCGCATATGCTCACTCCTGAACTCAAAGAGAAGAGAAAGAACGTTTGCCAGGATTTGTTGGCCCGGTACGGGCGTGAGGTTTTCTGCAGCGCATTCTCACAGGGGATGAATCATGGGCACATCATTTTGACCCAGAGAACAAACGACAATCATTGGAATATCGCCACGTCCCAAAAAGTTCAGGGTTGTCAAGTCAGCAAGGAAAGTCATGCCGACCACCTTTTGGGACATCCAGGGTGTTGTCCACCTTGACTTCTTGGAACCAGGAACCACGATCAACTCAAAACAGTACATGCAAACGCTAGAGAAGCTTCGCGCTCGGTTGCTCCAAGTTCAGAAGGGTATGGACCCTATTCTGCAGCACGACAATGCACGTCCGCACACAAGTCGAGAAACACAAGAAGGGTTGCAGCAACTGAAGTTCATGGAGGTTCTACCGCATCCGCCTACAGCCCTGACCTCGCTCCCAGCGATTTTCACTTGTTCTCAAAGCTTAAAGAATCGCTTAAAGGACATCGATTCTGTATAAGTTTGCACATTTTATTTCTCGCGAGGAGTCAAAAATGGGGGTCGCATCATACAAGAGGATAGGATTTTTGCCTATTTTTTGGGCCGAAAAAGTGGGGTCGCATTATAGTAGAAGATTTACGGTATGTTATTCATTATTGGTTATATAATGTCAGTCCATCCCCTTCATAATTTCTACATATTTTGAGGTAGAAGGTTGAAATTCGGAGTGTAGCTTCCTATCTGCACTAATTAGTTTGGTTTTGATTGGTACACTGGGGTCGGAATTATGGGGGTGGGATTCAGAGAGGACAACATATCTATGTGCTATTTAGGTACGTAAAGGCATGAAATTCAGTATCCAGATTCCTCTAGACAAGATCTACATTACTATGAAGTTTAGGCCCAGGTGTTGCGTGGGTGGTAGTCACGTGTTCTTTAGAACTATGTCAACATATGGCTTGTGATATATCATACGTTCGGAAATGATGAGCAAGGAAAGAAAATACGAGCTTTTTTACATTTTCTACATATTACGTTCGAGAAAATTAATTTTTGATTAAAAAACTTGGGGAAAGGTAAAAAGTGTAGATAAAGGGGTAAAAATAGATGACTTTAGGATCTGCTACTTACCTTACCCTACTCGAGGGGGAGGGGGATTAATTTTTTTAATAAATGTATTTCTCCGTCACTGCTAAAGCTCCTCCTTGGAATGTTTACAAGATTTTATTAATATATCAAGGTTTGGCTGCATTTTTCAATGAAGTCTCCTTCCTTTCCTTGGCTTTATGTCGAAGTTCCAGAAGAGCATGTATTCCATTTCTTGGTCCTGCTCATGCAACCAAGAACACCGTCAATGGACTCGAATTGGACCAAACAAGTGGAAGTCCTAGGGTCCCAGTCAAGAGTATACGGGTGGATGAGACAATATGGTGAAGCTTGTAATGTGCATCATTGACAGCTGCCATTTTTAACACTTGCTATTGCTCTGCCATCTGTTGCTGGAGCTGCAACTTTGCACAACAGAGGGGGAAGGTTGAAACTAGGACTCCTCAAATTTCAGCTGTGTAGCATTCTTCGTGTCGTAGATATAAATTAGAGTGCATTACTTTTTGAACACTCCTTCTAGATGCGTGTTATATATAATTTGTTGGCATCATTGTATGTAGCAAATAATTAGACAGTAAACTGGCTTTATTAGGTAATTAATACATTAACAGATAAAAATATTCAATATAGATCTGGTTTAAATTTTAAAATGTTGCGAGGTCTGATCAAAAAATAAAGTAAACGAGTCGATGAAATTTTGAATTTTTTTATTTCCGCACACGATTTTGTACGTTTTTTGGTTTCCATAATCTATAAAATTCATTATTTGCTCACTATTTCCTTATCGATTCTAAATAAAAAGTGAAACATTTTTTAATACATGCAGGTTGGCGATTTCTAAATTTCTAAAAATTTCTTGATACAGTCAGTTGGTGATGACATTGCAGGTCAGTGACATCAAGTTTTACGTTACTTCCTCATCAGCTAGTTCCCTCGTGCAAGGAGATGGAAGCTGAAAAAGGAAGAACGTCAGTTCCTCTGAATTCCCGGTGCAATGGTTTGACAGGAATAATGTTGGCCCTGTTCCACATTCACTTAGGACGCAATAAAAAAAACAACAAAAAAACTCATCATAATCAGAAGAATAGAACACCCAAAAATGAAATGGAAACGTTTCGACGTATTTGGATGTCTGTCCTGATAAAGCCGAGCTGCAGCAGCATTCTCATTAGCACCACCACAGCAGACATTCATAAAATAAGTTTAAACATACCCAGGGTTTATTTTTAGTTATTTTGTTATAAAAAAGTAGGCATCCTCTGAGAAATGATTGCTATTATTAATTTTTATAATTATCTTTCACGTAAAAAAGTAAATTTGTATATGAAGAATAAAAATGCACTGATGAGCCATTTTGTTATGATCACCTGGTACCAGGCGCTTATTAGCTGATCCTCCAGTTCCCATAAATTGCGAGGTCGTATCCATCCAACTGTACATTCGGATGTCACAGTTTCTGTTGGAAATAGGTGTATCTGCACTCGACCGTCCACGTGATGGACCAGAAAATGCCACTTGCTGGACCAGGCAACTTTCTTCCAGTCCTCGTATAATTATTTGATTGCTTGAAACTGGTATATATTCTCTATTTTTAGATTTATTATACCATATCCTATTTAGAATTCTACGATGCATCACCACTGTTGATACAAACACGATCGGCCTATTGTTGCACAGAATTTGCCATTTAGTATGCCTTGCCATCATTTTGAATACCAATTATCCCTGGGTATAGTGGGCGAAGGCATGCCAGAACCGCCAGGACTCACCTGAGGCGACAGCTACGCAGGCCCTGCACAGAAAGCTATGCTGACCTCTACACTGAGACGCATGGTCTGGGTCGCCACTGTTGTAGCTGCTGGTGATTTGGGCCACTGTAGCCCATCGTTCACAGCGAACAGTGCATATTAGTCTTCACTCCCTTCTGGAATCACTGCACTGTGGATGGCAGACGGCAGGACGGCAACTCACCGTTTCTCCATCCGTACACCATTTTTGTTAAGTACTCACAATGACTGCACATGAACAGCCCACAAAACACGCAGTTTCCAAATCGACATTCGGAGGTGCCTGGCCATCACGATTTGTTCTTTGTCAAAGTCTGATAAATCTGCTACTTTTCCCAAGCTGCAGCCGAACACTGACAGAAATTTATTTCACTGACAGTTTATACCGGGTGTTTCATAAGCTATGACCAACTTGTTAGTTGAATAATTCGTCAACAGGTGGAGCTAGTGCCATGAAAGTTTGTACACACATGCAGGGAGTCAAAGGAAATGAATTAGGCTTATTTTCGACGAATACAGTACTGCAGTTGTTTCACAGGGTATAGACCAAAGAAAAAGACTAATAACATTTGAACGGAAAAAGATCTTTATTTCAAACTTTCAGGATCAACACTTAAAGGCACTAGACCACTTCCTGAGTGTTTCAGCAGGGCTCTGGTCACAATGATAAAAAGTCTTGACCAAAAAAAACATGCTCTTCGACTGAATATCGAGACATTTCGGCGTAAGCAACTGCGGTACTGTATTTGTTGAAAATAAGCCTAATCCATTTCCTTTGACTCCCTGCATGTGTATACAAACTTTCATGGCACTAGCTCCACCTGTTGACGATTTATTCAAGTAACAAGTTGGTTATAGCCTATGAAACACCCTATATTGTGCAAAACATTTGTCTCGGGGAGACCTCATTACTTAAGTTGGATGTGGTCATATTGTAATGATTCATCAGTGTGGAATATTAATTTGCACATGAGAAAGTGGCTTGTGCCATTGTGAAAACCTCCAGAAATATGCAAAACTCGTTGGGCATGTGACATGATTTGTATGTAGAAATGTTTCAGTTTCACTTTGAGTGAAGATTGATTCATCAATTACGATGTGTTTTTATTTGTCTTCATAATTGAATGCGGAACAATTTTGTAATTGGAAATTGGTTCTAATTTGCATAATTAGTAATAGATAGCCCACTCATGACTTCTTATTTGTTTGCATTAATAGATTTTTAAATAAATTCTACAAAAGTTATCAAGTAAGTTGAGGGGTATAGGCTTTTTGACCAACCTGTATACTATAAATGGTTTCGAAGTACTGGGTCTGTGCAAATGAATGCCCAAAATGATAGAGCATTGGAGTCTGCTCCTCCCTAAGATGCACATTATAGTTACAATAAATACGGTACCTCGCATACTTCTTATAGACAAATAAATTTCAGGCTTCCTTTGTTCGGGTATATGTGGCTTGCTAAGTAAACATGGAGAGTCATGATTTGAGTCATCTTCTTGTATGAATTGGGCCAATCAGAACATTAACAAAGCACACCGCCAACACACAACACAGCTGGGGAGAACACAGCCAACGAATGAACTGTTTGCCAATGTTTTGTGAAGTTTCAAAGCGGTCACCGACCTGTTGCAGTTTTTGGTAATTTTCTGTTGAGTGCAGTTGAAGGTGAAAAAAAAAAAACGTCTTGTGAGATAGCAGCAGAGGTAGATTTGACAAGGCTGTGGGTACTTACAACTGCCAACAAGACCAGGTATTTGGAAGTCTGCACGTCTCTGCCTGCCATAATAAACGGAACCTCTATTGCCAGAATCATCTGTGGCCAAAATTGGGTCCTTGATGATAACGGTAAACAATCTGAACAATAGTTCAGCAAGGCACAGCTTCCTGGATAGCATCCTAAGCCACCTTACACCGAAGATGATGATGCTTCTTGTATGGTGATCTGCAGAATGTTATTGCACCAGAAGGCAACTGGCTTTGATTAACTGAAAGGGTGGTGTTCTGCTCCAGAACAACTTACATCCTTGTGTCGCAAAGCGAACACTGCTGTTTTACAATTAAATCTCCTGCATTAGCCTCAGCGGACTGCCAAGGCAGCCTATACTAGTGCTTCCCCTCGTGAAGTGGGTGATTTAACAATTTTCCGTTTCCATTTCACAATTAAAACCACGGTCACATTAACTGTCTTCCGATTGGTTCATTCCCAGGACCAATGTTACAGCTACACAAAACTGCGTCTTGCAGCAACTCTCGTTGCATTCATAGGCAAAGGCTGTTTTTGACAGCAATGTATTTTAAATTACATTCCCAAATACCAACCTCGCATCAAGACCATGTTCGCCCAATATGGCAACAAAGATGCACTGAAACCCGTCGTTTTCTGATTGGTTGAAGCAGTTGCGTTTCTGTTAAATTTCAGAACCAGCTTGAATTGTAAACTGCGGGCGAATTCCGCTAATTGTGAGATTGCAGTCTGTGGAGAAAATCTTCGTCTTCTGTTGCGTGCTCCACATCAGTCTGTTTTTCACCGCAAACTGACATAGGCTTAACACTAAATGTTTTGGGTTATGAAGCACTGTCATCTTGCCTATTCCCCGGACTTATCTCCTGCAGACTATCATTCGTTTCGTCGCCTTGATCACTTCTTCAGATCCCAGCCAAAATACTTTTAGGATTATGGCCTTTACGGAGAGGTCGCAACTATGTGTCAGTTCGCGGACGGACTAGGCAAGATACATAATTTTCAGTCATTCATGTCAAACGTGTTGCTCGTTTTCAGGACATTTCATTTGCACCGACCCGCTATTTTGAGTACTGTGAAATTTGAGTACTGTGAAAGCTTTGGAATGCACCTAAGCACAAAAGTTGCATTTGTAGAGAACGTTAAAATCTTCATTGCCTCTTTGCTCGATTCTTTGATCAAATCTTTTTATTCATTGCAGTTTTGAAACGTTTTTAAACATGTCTTCTGACTTGAGATCCTTGTTTGCTTAAAGATCGTGCGCTTTGTAATAGTTTTTTCTTTTGCATGACAAGTTTGCTCTAATGCTTTTAAGAATTGCATGTCGATTTCTAAAACCAACCATAAAAGCATGACCACTAAGACTAAGTAAAGACTATGAAAGTTAATGTTACTAAAAATGAAACTTATTTTAAAAAATTATAGGCATAGGAAGCGAGCTCGATCACGGATCGACAATCAGAACAAGTTGAAGGTGTAAGCTCATCTCCTAAACGGTGGATTCTACTACTTATGAAGTTTTTACGCCCATTTTCTGAATTCCTTTACCTATTTGCATACGTGGATCAGGAGTCAGAATAAGGAAATGGCCGACAATGGACAAGGATCTCAAGTTTAATTAATGTGCAACTCTTGATTTAGTTGGGGAGGATTAATAATAAAACTGTTTTGCATATCTCACCCCTTGCCCCCGAACCCCTTTTTTTGCAATATTTGTATTTTGTATATATGTCTTTTAATCATCTTTCAAGCACAAGAAAATCGTGCGACAGGCAAGCTAACAGTGCACGCAACAGCCCAAAATGCAGTAGCAGTGCCGTTTGTGACTTAAGTCCCTTTAAATCGCTGCAAAACGGAAAGCAAACGTCGGTAGTGCAAAGACCTCTGAGTCTGGGGAGGGTTGAAGTTTCCAACGAAACCAAGGTATGACGAACGCAGGAACGATGATCGTTAACGCAAGCCTACTACGATGTCCGCTCGAAAACGTTTATATACGGTGCAGCTTTAAAGCTATCCAAGAAAGTCGAAGTTGTTGGTCGTCGGCATGATTTGTAAATATGTTCTTTATAAAATACCTTTTGTAATTTATTCTGCTTGTAAACCAGGAGTGTGTCTTTTTTCTGTAATTAAAAATGACGGGAATCCTTTTAGTTATGTTTGCTCAATCCTTTTACTCCACATTTGTAACATGTTTACATACAATAACAATACACACTTAAATCGGGGAAAGAAAAAACTCTTTCAACTAAATTTTTCCTTTTTTTAATATTTATATATTAGCCACGAAGACGTTGTTCTTGGTTGTAATAAGTAATTAATTCCCTCGTAATTTATTATTATTAATTATGAATGCATACATTCATAGTAGACATTAAAAAAAAAAAAACATCATCATCTTCCATTTCACAGGAAAAATAAACAAAACGAGACAGCTAATTTTGTTAACAACGACAACAACAACATGTAGAAGGGTTAAATAGTCTAAGGCAAAGATTTTAAATGTTGGTCCACGAAAATTGCAAGGAAAGATTCTTTCCCTTTAAGTATAGAATGAGTTAGATTAGCATTGAATCTCTGATCCTTTCCAGTTAAAAGCTTTTCTACCTCGCCCACCCCCTTCTAACGAAATTTTAAAGCTTTTTTACCGACCAATTTCCCGTCTTGAAAAGGAGGCGTAGATTTATTTGTCAGGCACTCTGAAGAAGAATAAGTTAAGTCCACTTCCGTTCCGAAGGAAGTATAAATACGTTTCAATGGCATTGTTAACAATCGAACGATGATGCAAGTTACAGAGTGAATAAATTTACACTATATTACAGACAATATACATTTAAGTACAAAAAAAAATACATAAAATACAACTACATCAACAAAAACAAAATTAAAAAAAAAAATATCTCGAATATCACTTCTTACAACTAAATGAAAAAAAAAAAAAAAATCAATTTTTTGGGGGGGAGGGGAGAAGGAAAAAAAAAAAAAAAAAAGAACAAAAATTAAATTGAATTTAATCCTCCTCTATCCCTTCCCCTGCAAGCTGCACCGTTCTTTTTATAATAAATCTCTAAATCTACAATTAAGCTTATAGCAGCTTCTTCCCTCTTTAAAAAGTTTACCGTATTTTCTATCTTGTGTATAGGTCGCACCTTTACATAAGTCGCACAAGCGAAAAAGAACATACGGGCTTGGTCGCTACTTGCAGGATCGTTTTCTAAGCGCAAACTAACACAAAAACGTTCTAAATAGACTGAATACATTTAGAACGTGATGTCAATTTGTCTGCAACACGTGGGCTAATAACTCTGCTCTTATGCCAGCTATCTTCGTGAAAATTGGAGGACTTACGGGGAGCACATAACCTGTTAATTGTTCTAATTTATGCGCATGTATATCCATTAGTTTTGCAGACCGTTGCTAGATGCGGAACGTGGTTCTTATCCAGCAAAGCGGTCGCATGTAGATTACAACTAAGTCCGACATCGTGCATCTATAGTCAGGGTGTCTACAGGTCACGAAAAAGTAACAAAATTGGAAAATGGGGAACGAAAATTCCGAGTCACGGAATTAAAATTTGGTCACGGAAAAATAATTAAATTAGGTCAGGAAATTTTTTTAAGAGTCACTAAAAATTCAGTAAAGTGACTTTCAGAAATTCTGTAGACACCCTGATAGTGAAACTCAACTTATCCTCTCCCTAACTGCGATTGGTCGGCCTTCTCAGCCTGCGTATGAATACATTGTTACGCAAAAGAACAAGTAACGCCACCTCGTGGCAAAACTGAAAAAGGCAAAATACGAAAATATCCTTAAAAACATTTATTAAAAAGAATTTAACCCCCCCCCCTTTTTCTTTCGTGCCGGGCACTATAGCTCAATATTACGGTATGTTTTATTAAATATGAATTTAGGGACTATTAAAAAATTTATGAATTGAATTTCGTTGGAAAGAAAACAAAAGAACTAATTGCTCGTAGCGCTTGCAGCACGGTGTCACTTTGTGATTAAGCTTCGACCAATCGCTGTTCTTCATAGTGGAGTTTTACTTTATTTTCAAAACTAATAGATGTATGTACGCATAAATTGGAACAATTAACGGGCTATGTACTCCCCGTAAGCCATCCAGTTTTCATGGAGATAACTGGCATCATCACATTTCAAAGAAGTTTTTCTCGAAACGTACACCATCTATTAAAAAAACTTCCAAGAACATTTCTGCTTAGGAAACTATCCTCCAAGTAGTATCCAACACTTAATTTACACTTTGGATAAGTCGCACTTTAAAAATGCAATTTAACAATTTTAAAAAAAACAAAAAAAAAATCGTTACTAATACAAGTTTCCTTCTCGCTTATCTCGATTGATGTCTTAAAAGTTAAATCGAAAATTTGAATGCGTTTTTTTTTCTTTTTGTGAATTCGTTCTAGTAAAAATATCTCCATTAAAATAAAGTATGATTATGAAGAGAGAGTGAACAAAACGAGCACTGAAATGTGTAAAAATTTCTGATAAACTACGCACATTTGTGGCATCCTTCATAATCGTCGCAGGGTTCAGAATTTTTTTTTTTTCAAAAAGTGTGACCTATACCTTGGAAAATACGGTACCAATTCAGTCTAGTGCTCGAGGGAGGCCGGGATTAAAATAAAAGGTTGCCACCATCAAGCAGGCAAGTTTAAAAGAGAGTTCATTTTGATTGGAAAATCATAAAGCATAATTCTGATTCAAAATACCAACAAGCATCAACTTGAATTAATTTCAAAATAAAAATTAAAGCGGGATGGGGACAAAACCTCCAACAGCAGAGCAATTGCTTTAAAAACTTCATTGGGCTGCTTCAGGCTCCAAATAAAAGCCAGATTAACCATAGGAAAAATTTAACTTAAAACTCTACACTTGTTGAACTGGCCGATAGGGTGCGTTGTTAAATCGATCGCTCACTGGAAAACACTTTCTTAAAACGAGTGCTCAGTCTCATTTTGGGTGAGCGCTCACTGGAAAAAACACTCTTAAAATGAGCGCTCATTCTGGTTTTGGGTGATCGCTCACTGGAAAAAATTTTCTTAAAATGAGCGCTCACTGGAAAAAACACTCTTAAAATGAGCGCTCATTCTGGTTTCAGATGATCGCTCATGAGACTGCTGAGTTGGAAAAAAGTAGCTCAGTTTTGCTCAGCGATCTGTAAGGAAGGAAAAAAAAATAAGAGCACATAGCCTTCTTTAATTTTGATTGTTTTTATTGTTCTCGTCACCACCTAATGATACCAAATCTGTGCATGTCCAACCACCTAGCACCACCTAGGTCGTGAAATCATGTTTGAATTAGACTGCATATCTTTTTATATAAATTAAAATATTAAATTATGAACAAAACAAAATAACGCAATTCAAAATAAGAATGTCTTACACCGCTTACGACACACAAAACCAACTGCCAAAGCAATCGTCGGAAAACCTTAACACCATAACGATGTGCTGGTGCTAGAGATACGTTCTCTTGCATGATCGACAGAAAACATCACATTAGATCAAAGGATCCGACGGGAGTGCATAGACTTGGCATTAATTAGGCTATGGTTCGCGTTATAAGGATGAAAATTCGGTCAATCTCTTTTGAATTCAAGTAAACGAATCGTGGGAATTACTAAATAGACTGAGCGCTCGCTAAACCTCCACTCAATTTAACAACACGCCCGTACCTCCTGATCGAGGAGGTATGTGGTTATGAAAGAAGCTGGCTTTCATACATCCATTATCTTAGAAAGATGATGTAAAGGGCTAGTTTCTCTCCATATAATTTCAGCACTAATGCTGCGCCCTTTATTTTTCTTTTTAAGTAGTAGACATCTCTTGCTCAATGCAACGACAATTCATTGCCCTGAGGAGAACAGTCGGCAGCCGCAACACCATTGTAAATTTTAGGTCTGTAATAGAAGATGCAGTGGCCCTTACGATCACATAGAGTTTGAAATTGTTATTTTTCTGGTCGACCTTTAACGATTGGGACATTAAGTGGTCCAGCACTTTTCCCAAAGTGTTCGTTCGTACGCTCACCGTGTTATGATAAATGTTTAACAGCAGCCGCACGCTTTCTCTGAATTTTTTTTCCTCAAAAACGATGACAAAAAAAAAATTACGGAATGTCTTAGACAGAATTATGCTTTATTTAATTATCAAATAAAATCTTAAATCTCCGATTAATCAAAATTATATTTCATCCGTATCGAACTTTAATCGTTTTTTGTGCATAAATAATTTACGAACTAACATAATTAAACAAAACATTCTATATATAATATTTATATACAGCAGCTATGTCCATCAGCCTGTGCTTACAAACAAAATTTATCTTACATAAAAAAAAACGAGCTATGTACATTTATTGTGGAAATAAATTTTCACTTGTTTATAATAAAATTGTAAGAAAAGGTAATGGAATGTCGTTTGAATGCTTTAGTCCCGATCGACGACGACGGGCATTCGGATAGAATTAATTTATCAACCAAGTAGAATGAATTTGAAAAACGTTAATTGTAGTAAAACTCAATACCCCTTCAATAGATAGAATGAACGACTAATTCTTTCTCGGGTAACTGACGTAGTTTCATGGAACCGTCTCCTCCGCAAGAAAACAAACGATTTGCCGTGTCGACGTACAGTTGCGCTACGCCGACGCTGATGTTACGAAAAAACGTGTTTCGAACGTGCTCTCCTTGAAAAGTGAAGAAAGCATTGTGATAACTTAAACCCCAAACCTGCAAGAACGAATGCAATCGATTAGATAAATAAAACGTCGCAGAACATTTAAAAATAAATAAAAAAGACGCTTCTTTCGACCTTAATATCACCGTCGGCAGATCCGGTTACAAAAAATTCTTCGTTAGGATCTAATGCGATGCACTTGATGGACGAGTCGTGACCAGAGAAACGATGTCGAACTTGTTTTTGACGTACATCTAAGATGTAGATCTCTCCTTTTTTACCACCAGAAATGAGTATCTGATGTTGTGGTGCATAAACGAGACAAGAGCAGCCTTGATCGTGACACGTGAATGCTACATAGGAAGATTTAAAAAGGAAAAAAACAAAAAAAAAAACAAAACTGTAAATCATTGAAATATTTAACGATAACTTTAAATGATGTAAAATTGTATCTGGGAAACATTAACGTACAGGCTTAGTGAAATTAAATTTTCCCAACACGGAGAGCTGTGGAGGGTGTTCTACAACTACAGGATGATTATAATTAAAGTTTAAGTTTCAAAACGCTATAAAAAAAAGAACCACTTAGTAGGATGACGTCCAATTGTAACGGAATGTTATTGAAGAAAGGGGAAAGCTTATGGCATAAGAACAAAAGTAGTTCCAAATTTTAGCAACAGATGGCGCTGTAAGCGTCAGAATATGTAAATGTAAATACCTGTCATGCGCACGACTCATTTCATTTGTTATAAAAACACCGGGTACACTGCTTTTCCTCATTCTGAACGTGATGCCGGAGACACTTCGATCAGTTGTGGAACATGCTGTTTCTCGATTTCAACTTGTTGCACACAACGCTGGACAGCATACTGAACATGTTTTGCGCCAGTCTCCCGCAATTTAAAAAACCGATTGGATGGATGCTTTGCACACTGAACAGTACAGTTGGTTTAACGTGTAACTTACACCTTAGCCTTTGTTTTACGATTCAGTTGTCATTTGTAGTCGAAATTCTGACGCTTACAGCGCCATCTGTTGCTAAAATTTGGACCTACTTGTTTTTTCTTATGCCATAAGCTTTCCCCGTTCTTCAATAGCATTCCGTTCCAAATGGACGTCATTCTACTAAGTGGTTCTTTTTTTATAGCGTTTAAAGCGCAAACAAGTTGTCACGGTCATGCTTCAGCGAAGTTTCTAAACTTCTGAAATGTACAGGGCGATTATAATTTAATAAAATTTGATTATAAACCTTAAACTTTAATTATAATCACCCTGTACATTTCAAAAGTTTAGAAACTTCGCTGAAGCATGACCGTGACAACTTGTGTTGATTGGCAATGGGAAAAAAACACTTGGAATTTGGAAAAAGTTTTTAACTAAGCACCAATATACCAGCCTTAACACAGGCTTTTATTTTTTTCAATTGCTTGCAAAATGAAAGAGAAAACTGATTTTTTGAAATTTGCATAGCCGTTCCAAAAGTTTAGAAACGGGGGTTTTTGGTTTCAAAAGTTTAGTAACATTTCACAATTTACAAAATAAAAGTTACCAAACACAAGCAAACACGTCAATATTTAGTTTGGTGTTACGAATATTGGCACAAATGTTATTAATTTCATACATTCTTCAGGAGTAATGGTTTAGAAGTTCTTTTTTAAGATCACCCTTATTTGCAGTGTCCACTTGTCGTAGTCTGTTTTTCATCAAACGCCAAATATTCTCAATGGGACTGAGATCAGGAGAATTTGGTGGCCATTTCATCACGTCGATATTTTTTCGTCTAAACCAGTCCTTAACAATTCTGGCAGAGTGAGAAGATGCATTATCTTGTTGGAAGAGGAAGTCATCGTCCTCTCAGTACTGGGGACCAGAAAATGCTCAAGCACCTTGGAGTAGACGTTTGCGTTTACTGTTGAATTTAGGATGCACAGTTAGCCAGTATTTGCAGCACACATGCACCCTCAAACCATTACTTTCTGGGGAAACTTCACATGCTTCTGAATGCAATCTGGATGGAAAGCTTCACATTGCTTTCTGCAAACTCGTACTCCTTTATCACCAAACTCACAACAAAACATAGCTTCATCACTCCACGTTACTCAGTTCCAGTCCTGAATGGTCCAATTGCCGTGCGGTCCTGAACCTCTTTAGTCCTCCAGAGAATAAGTCCCAAGAAGGGACGAGAGTCAGATTGTAGATTGACGAATAGAATCCCCAAAAATCAGCAGGATCTAAAAGATCCAATAGCTGGGGAAGACAGCCTTGTTGACGTCATCAAAGCAAACATCCAGGATATGGCAGGGTCTTCGAAACCTGAGGGGACCCTTAACAAACGAGTGGATGGTCCAGAATACCAGAAACCAGAGTATTTTCATGTTTCTCCATCTTGGGTAGCATGTTCTTCATAAGTGTCTGGACAAAGATGCCTATGTGGTTCATCCCCAAATCGTCATAGATAGAGTGGTTCTTGGCAACTCTTACAGCACTTGAGCTATACGGCTTAAATAGACTCGTGAAAACCACTCGTTTCGCAGTTCAAGCAATTCTATTGGTTCTTAGGTGGTAGTCAATATCTAAGAAGGTAGTGTGTTGTGCTCTCGTCAGTTTTTGATTTGAAGGAAAATGACGGAACGACTGGAGCAGCGTTACTGCATCAAATTTTGCCAGAAACTGGGCGACAGCCAGGTGGAAACCATCCAGAAGGTTCAGACGGCTTTCAGTGACGATGCTATGGGCATCACACAGATAAGGACTGGTACAACCGGTCGGCCATCAGCATGCCGAAATGACCAGGTCATTGCCAAAGTGAACGCTGTGGTTATGCGGGACCGTCGTGTGACTATCCGAGAAGTTGCGGAAGAAGTGGGCATCAGTACGTTTTCGGCACATTCCATTCTGACCGAAGATTTGGCCATGAAGAGAGTGGCGGCGAAATTCGTGCCGAAGCTGCTGACGGCGGAGCAAAAGCAACTTCGTGTTGACGTCTCACAGGACATGCTGGCCTCCGCAAACAGTGACCCCGACTTCATGAACACCATAATCACTGGTGACGAGTCCTGGGTGTACGGGTACGACCATAGCATCGTCACCGAAAGCCTCTAAATCAAAAACCGATGAGAGCACAACACACTACCTCCCTCTAATGCTGATTGCCAGCAACTGACGCTATTGAAAGGCGGGAAAAAATTCACGCATATGCACAAAGGTTCAAGGTCGGCTCATGCAAGCGCGCGTGATCCAAATCCATCAGGTTTTCGCAAAAAAAAATAAGGCCGGATACTTTTCTCACAAGCCTCGTACGTTTCAAAATTCCAACATCATGTTTTGAAGTGCACCTTGGACGTCCGCTTCTTCTCCGGGTTTCTGTTATAAAACCACCATCATCTTCAATTCTTTGCAAGCATTTGTAAACTGCCAATGTAGATCTTTTAACAGTCTTTCCCACTAATTCGTAGTTCTCTAATTCGGATCGTTTCCTCGATAGAAAGTTGAGCTTTCTTCCCCATTTTGTTGCTTCAAAAAACAACTCAGGTCACTCTGGACGAATATTAAAGTCCGTAGTCAAATTTCAATGCTTTCGGAATAAAGATAAATCCATTAAAAAAGGGAATTTCTAAACTTTTGGAACGGCTATGCAAATTTCAAAAAATCAGTTCTCTTTCATTTTGCACGAGGTGTTGTTGCCTCAGCAGATGCCACTAAAGGTCTAGAATTAGGCACCCTACTGCACATGCCAGTAGATGTAGAATTGTAGCAATCCCTAAGGACTCGATGGAAAGCTCGTTTGCAATCCAGCGAACCATTAAAGCTCTATAGGGAAGTGAAATGAAGGATGCATGCACCTCCGACAACAACTTGAGATGTCGGAAAACTGATGGACCTAGCCAAACCACTATCTTATCTGTCCTCTGTAATCTGGACTGATCCACTGGAGTAAATCTACCGCTTTTGAATGTCTTTCTCCTATCTTATTTCTCAAACCACAATTCACAGTTGATGAAAGCAATTGGGACAGCTAGGTCCAACTTATGAGGATCACAGGTATTCTGCAAGTAGATTTGGGAAAGAGTTGGCACCAGAGTTCATACTTACTTTTCAAATCCACTTGTCCGTTACGTTTGTGGGGGTACCAGCTTTATGGAGGAGCTCCAGCAATCACAATCTTCTGCCCTAAGGCACATGCCCAAGTGATTTGAACCCAGATTCTCTTATCCACCAGTTTGGAAAATAGCAACTGCCTAGGAAGAATGTTTGTGGCATCTGTATTGCTCTGCCATACCAACGTAACCGAGACTACTCAATGTGGAGAAGTAGCAGTTTAACACCTAAAAACTCCCTTATACCTCATCTGCACTAGCATTTCCAAACTAGTTTAGATTGCTGAACTAGTTCCGATTCTCAAGTGCGTACACAACTGGTTTAAAGGAAACCAGTTTCAGGCATTCGAAACTGTCTCAGATTAAGCGAGTTTCCCAACCCTTCTTGATACAGTTTAACTAGCTTCGCACGTGAAATTGTGGAATCCGAGAATTCCGTGCGCTGATGCAATGCTTTTTTTTTTTTTTGGATCACCTTGCCTTGTTGCCTTGCCTCTCCCTTGTGCTTCGTCTTTGTGCTCGTGAAGATGAAGTGAAGCAAAGTGAAGTCCCCATGCTGAGACGTGGAAGCAGCCATTTTGAATAGCAGCTCGGGAAGTGAAATGACCAATCCACCTGCACCCAGGATTGTATTCTTTTGGTCATTAAGTGAGAATGGGGACAAAAATAAATTTGAAAGCCAAGAGATTGGCACATCAGTTCGCATTTCCTATCTCATGTTTCATTACCATGGAACGCCACAATTCGCATATGACACTGCCTGCTACCCCGATCCGAGCATCCACCAACAGGTGCATAATGAGTAATAAATAAGCAGGAAGAAAAACTACATGAACAGACGCCATCTATCTTAAACTTACAGACCAGATACATCCCCTTTGCCATTGACGTTAGCTGATTGCGGTGGCCTGTTTTAGAATGACAAAGGTGCCCTGCAAAATGAATATGTCATTGTTGAAAGTGGCTCACCTTGAACCATTGACTTCTTCTGTGGAAGTAATGTGTCCCAAATGCAAACATTTTTACTCTCAGAGGAATGGCCAGCTGTGGCAATCAAACTAGATGAACCAACAAATACAAAGTCACTAGTTTGTTTTCCATGGCACTGATGGCTCTAAAGCAAACAAATGGATAAACAGTTAGCATTTGAAATAAATAAATAAATAAATAACAATACAGGGTGTTTCAAAATTATGTACAATAAATTTAGTGACATATTCTTCAGGTCAAAAGAAGACGAAAATGTTCTATAGCACTTTGTCTGGAAACGATTTGTTTGCGAGTAATCCAATATCATACAGTAGGGAAGCACGGTAGTTAGCGGACGATATTTTAGCAGTTCCAGCGTTTCGACCCAACACTAGGTTGAGTGGTTTGTTCCAATTACACCTACTTTAGGGTTGTTCCATTAGTTGTGTACGGTTGTTTCCATTACTGTAGTTTCACTACTGTACATCCACTAGGAATATCAATTTCAGAACGTTTGCGTGTTTTGACATACGCATTACGATTTACGTAAAAAAAAAGTCATGTACATGTATTCCAGTGCAGAATACACTGACATGCACCTAATGTATGGTCTTGCGGACGGAAATGCTGTGGAAGCAAGAAGACTCTACCAAGAACGCTTTCCGAATAGACGTTTACCAAATAACCGAACATTTGTATCTGTCGACAGACATTTGAGGGAGCGTGGTTCCTTTGGCCGTCAAACAGGACAAGGGCGGCCTGTAGCACATTCTCCGGATGAGGAGGATGTGATAATTGGCATCATACACGATGAACCACAGACAAGCACCCGTCGTATTTCTTCCATGGTACACATTCCGCACTCATCCGTTTGGCGCATTCTTCACCGTTAGCTTTTGCATTCATACCGCCTGCAACTGGTTCAGGCACTGAACCCAACGGACTATCCACACCGACAACGATTTTGCCAATGGATACAACGTCGTCATGCTGCAGACCCTAGTTGTCTCAGCCAGATACTTTTCACGGACGAAGCAACCTTCACCCGGACAGGAATCGTAAATTCTCACAACCAGCACCATTGGGCAGATGCTAACCCGCACGTTACCAGAGCTCGAGCGCATCAAGAGCGTTTCTCCGTGAACATTTGATGCGGAATTGTCGGAAATAACTTAATTGGCCCTTATGTGCTGCCACCACGATTGACTGGGCGAACGTATCTTTTGTTTCTGCAGAATGCATTGCCAGAATTACTGGAAGATGTTCCTCTTTTGATAAGATCTAACATGTGGTTCATGCATGATGGCGCTCCAGCACATTTCAGCCATGTTGTGCGAGCACACCTTAATGCTGCATACACGAATCGGTGGATAGGTCGAGGTGTACTGGTAGCCTGGCCTGCAAGATCACCCGACCTTAATCCCTTGGACTTTTTTCTGTGGGGTCATGTGAAAACGATCGTCTGCAGCACAGAAGTTCCTAACATTATGGATCTGCGACAACGAATTGAAAATGCATGCCAAACCGTTCGTAATGCTGGCGAAGAACTTTTCCATGACATCAGACGGTCGCTCATGCAACGAGCCGAAGCGTGCGTGCGAGCTGGTGGCGGGCACTTTGAACAATTCCTGTAATTTGGAGCCACAGGTTTTGTTGGCTGTATCGCATAAATAAATCGTTTCCAGACAAAGTGCTATAGAACATTTTCGTCTTCTTTTCACCTGAAGAATATGTCACTAAATTTTTTGTACATAATTTTGAAACACCCTGTATAAGAAGAAGCTGAGGTATGAAATGATACCAGACACATAACTACCCTACAAAAACAGAACGGAACCCTCCTAATTTGCACAAAATCCGACTTTGCACAAAACCCATGCTCGCACATCAACAGCTGATGTGAATTTAAGGTGTTGGCATGTTAACATTGCTCACGTAACCTTGATGTAGGTGGAGTAAGGCTAGGTTTAAGGGAAGATTAGGTTAGTTAAGGGAAATTTGAGAGAGGAGTAATGATCAGATCCCACATTGCATTTTGGCTCGTGAAATTTTCGGAAAAATTATCAAGCCACGTTCAACTACTGGTGATAGTGATTTCACTAAGAAATGGAACACCACGAGCATTGGAACGTGCCTCGCATCGGATGATCCCAAAGACTCACAGAACAGGATTGACAAGTGTTGAAGTGCAAGAAACACTCCATGTTCTCAACAAGGAATTCTGACAGGAGTCAGTGCACAGTACAACACTTTGCCAAAGGAACTGCATGTACTCAGTATTCATAGATGTATAGCTGCACACAAGCCAAACAACAAGGCTGCCAGACTCCATTGATGTTTGGAATGTTGACATTGGACTGTATGGCAAATGCTAAGAGAGAAAAACTCATTCCATCTCGCGGGAAAAATGTCTGGGAAGAACAGTGCTCTACATAATACCGGGTGGTTATAATTAAACTTCCCCTATAAATGGCATCCTACAGTGCAAACGGGTGAACAGAATACAACGAAATTTTGTATATAGGCTATATACGAGATGCGCTCACGGAATTTCGAAAAAAAATTTTAGTTCCAAAATGTCCACCAGAGGGCGCCTTTTCGGGAAAAACATGAAATTTAACACAATAAACGACCGAAATGGAATACAGAAACAATATTAACAGTGTCCATCGACTTGAAATTTTGCAAGTGAATGAGGGTGGTCACGTGGAGCACCTTTCCCTACATCGTCCTGGACACGATTAACAACTGCTCCTCTTGTGCAATTTCGTCCTAATCTGTTCTTGTTTCTGCAAACTGAACTGTTTTTGTTTCTCCCTTACCTTTACTTAATGTGCTTCGATGACAAGGTGATCAGAAACTAGTCAATAAATGTTAATATTGTTTCTGTATTCAGTTTTGATCGTTTATTGTGTTAAATTTCATGTTTTTCCCGAAAAGGTGCCCTCTGGTGGACACTTTGGAATTAAATTTTTTTTTTTTTTGGAAATTCCGTGAGTGCATTCCGTTCACCCATTTGCGCTGTAGGATGCCGTTTATAGGGGAAGTTTAATTATAACCACCTGGTATGTACCTTCAAATGACTATGGGTAACGTTTATTTTTAGTGAAAGCATTCTTCCTAAATAACATTAATTTCTACTTACGAAAAACATTTTGTTTGCATTTGAACTTAATCCAACCTGCCATAAACTTAAATTGCCATCGCCATCTGATATTCCAAACTAGAAAACAAATCAAAACATTTTTTTTATTTTATTATTCTGGATATTATTACTTAAAACAACAACAACTTAAAAAAATTTTAATAAATAAAAATAAAATCTTGTAAACATTCCAAGGAGGAAGCAGAGCTACATTTATTAACAAGAAATTACCCCCCCCCCCC
>JAHWFO010003286.1:24585-43693 GCA_023313115.1 Rhysida immarginata
TTTTACTTCCTCAACAAGTTTTTTAATCAAAAAATTGATTTTCTCGAATGTGGCATGAGGAAATGTAAAAATGCTCGTATCTTCTTTCCTTTCTCATCACTTACGATCCAATGACATATCACATGCTATATGTTGCCACAGTTCTAAAGACCAAGTGACTGCCACCCCCACAACTCCGACCCCACTGGAACAATTGGGCCTAAACTTCATAGTAATGTACACTGAGTAAGCAAAACTCATGGGATAGCAAGCACATTGATTGATGGGCATGGCTCACGGATTCACAGGGGTAACGGATTCTGGGAATGGACCATTAGATGTTGTGGGAAGAGCTTGGATAAGTGATTAATCAGAAATGGCAAGTCGTCGCGAGTTGACGTCTTTTGAACGGGGTATGATAGTAGGTGCCCGACGCATGGGATGTTCCATTTCGGCAGTGGTGCAGGAATTTGGCTTTCCCCGCTCAACTGTCTCCAGGGTGTATCGGGAATGGCTGGATGAAGGCATCACAGTCCACAACAGGCACCATACCGGGCATCCAGCTGCCCTGAATGATCGTGACCGGCGACACCTGGGACGAATGATTCAGAGAGACAGGAGCGCAACAGTGCAGCAAATCACAGACCAGTTCAATACTGGCCACACTAGAAACATCTCTCGGTGGACAATCCATCAGAATCTGCATGCCCTCGGGTTTGGCAGCCGTCGCCCTACACGGGTGCCAATGCTTACCCAGCGTCGTCGGACACTCCGGCGTGCATTTGCCACCAACTATCTTGGCTGGACTCTGCAACAGTGGCGTAACGTCATATGGTCAGATGAGTCACGATATCAACTGGACCACGCTGATGGGAGGCACCATGTGTGGCGCAGACCTCACGAAACGATGGATCCCGCATGCCAACAGGTGGTGGTGCAGGGTGGTGGGGCGTCAGTGATGGTCTGGGATGCATTTTCCTGGTTTTGAATGGGCCCTCTGGTTATCCTGGACCAAACGTTGAATAGTCCACGGTATCGTCAACTCATCAGAGACCATCTGCACCCATTTTGACATTTCAACACCCTGACGACGTAGCAGTCTTTCAAGATGACAATGCTCCACCACATCGCTCCAATGTCGTCCGCGAATGGTTCGAGGAGCATGCAGGAGAGGTCCAACGACTGAGCTGGCCAGCCCGAAGCCCTGACACGAATCCCATCGAGCATATCTGGGATGCTGTTGAAGTCAGGCTCCGGGCACTGGATCATCCGCCCACGAACGAGCAGCAACTATCTTCGGCTCTGCAGACTATTTGGTGTCAACTGCCTCCAGAAGTGTACCAGGGACTTGCAGACTCACTACCACGCCGTATTGCTGCACTCCACAGGGCCAGAGGTGGCCCGACCAGATATTAAGTAACTATCCCATGAGTTTTGCTAACTCAGTGTAGATCTTGCTTAAAGGAATCTGTGCACATAGATCTTTTGCCCTCTCCGATTCCGACCCCAGCGCACCAATCAAGCCAAACTAAATAATGAAGGTGGACATGCCCTAAGTAAGATATTTTCCGAATTTCAACCTTCTACCTCAAAAAAATATAGAAATTATGAAGGGGACGGACGGACATTATAAAACCACTAAGTAGCTCAATCTGCTACTTAATATTATACGGCGTGATTCAGAAAGGTAGGTCAAGAATGAAATACCATGTACAGTTTGTAGCGGGGAACAATATGGGTCCGGAAATTCATCCTTACAGAGATAATGCAACTTGTACGAGGTAGGAATGGATGTGCGTTACCCGAACGGCAATGGTAGGCTCCATGTAAATTAGGATCTAAACATGTAAATTGTTCATGTTCTCTCCTTTAAAAGAGAGGAAACGAAACATGTAACTCCACTGTCGTACAGTGGATCGCTTGACTAATGCGGAGCTGGCGGACATGCATCTCGTCTACGGTGTGGCACAGGCAATGCCACTGAAGCGGAAAGGATTTACCAACAGCGTGTGGAGAAGTCAGTGATTCTCCGGACATCTTCACCAGAGTTTGTGAGAATCTCGTCTGCAGACTAAACATCTGCATTGGGGCTCAGGGTCGGCATTTTTAACACCTACTGTAATGTCATTCCTACCTCGTACAAGTTGCATTATCTCTGTAAGGATGCATTTCCGGACCCATGTTTATAGGAAAAATTTTGTTCCCTGCTACAAACTGTACATGCTATTTCATTCTTGACCTACCTTTCTGAATCGCCCTGTAGATTATGAGCACTTGAGCAATTGTGTGTCGATAAAGCGATTTCACGTGCGCGTGTCGATGTCAATAATGCTTAAAAGATGAACAGAAAGTAAAAGTATATTCATTCTTGAGAGAATGATTGTGATATGGCATGCCATTATATCGTTATTCTTTACAGTCAGTTTTAGCATGTGAATTCAACTTGAAGGGGTCCACGAAAAATTCTGAAAAGTTGGTACAACTGAGCTAAGACCTTGATGGTCATATTTCTGAAACCTGAATTTGAAGAAGTTAATCCATTTTCAAGTCATCGTGCAAACGGCGGATAGCCAGATGGCCAGACGGATAAACTACAGATCAAAGTATGAGTGCAGTCCAGAAAGTAGTACCTGTTTACGCATATCGATGGCGTCACTGATCCAAATGAAAGTATACGATGCAGGTATTGATACCAACATCTTAGCTTTGCTGAGGTCGAATTTCGAGTTCATTCAGCGCGTGGTTTGAGTTTTGCGATGGTTTAAAATGGAAAAGAAGATAGAAAATCCTGCCAAATGCGAAGTGTGAGCCGTCATCCGTCTTTTGAATGCAAAAAGTGCCTGTCCCAGCGAAATTCATCGCAGAATTACGGAAGTTTACAGCACGGGAATTATGGATGAGTCATCTGTAAGGCGTTGGGTTCGAAACTTCAAAAAGGGACGAGCTACTGTGCACAATGAACAGCAGTCAGGTCGCCAATCCCTTATCATCGAAGATCTCAAGAAACGTGTCGATGATTTCATCAGGCAAGATTGGCGCGTAAAACTTAGTGAAATGTGCGTGCCCAAAAGCAATCACATGGGTTCAGCATTGTCTTTGTTGACTTGTTACGAGCAACACGGCGATGAATTCCTGGACCAAATTGTTACCGGAGATGAAACCTGGGTGTGTCATTTCACACCTGAGAGCACACGCAAGTCCTTGGAATGGCACCATCCACGATCTCCAACAAATCCACGCAAGTTTAAGCAGCCACTTTCAACGAAAAAACTGATGTCTTCAGTCTTCGCATTTGGTGGGATTTTCTATCTTCTTTTCCATTTTAAACCGTCACAAAACTCAAACCACGCACTGAATGAACTCAAAATTCAACCTCAGCAAAGGTAAGATGTTGGTATCGACACCTGCATCGTATGCTTTCATTTGGATCAGTGGCGCCATCGATATGCGTAAACGGGTACTACTTTCTGGACTGCCCTCGTAAATGATAAAGTAAATGACACGTTATACCTTCATTCTCTATAGACTTAAAAACAAGTAAACAAAGCAGCAAACAGTCATACCTTATTTCCCTGAGGATTAAAAAGAACTCTGGTAACTTTGGCGTAAGTTCCAGATGCACGGGGAACAGCGACGGGCTGGTTATGTCCCCATTCCCAGATTCGAACAGATCCATCCTGACAACCGGTCAAGTCTAGCACAAAATTAGAAATCAGCTTTCTTAATGAAAACGTTTTCCTTTTTTCACTGCACCAATAACTAAAAACAAAATTTAAACTTAGAGCTTACATAATGGAAGTACAGGATGAGAGCTCATGCGTCGAATGCCATCAACTCTGTGTTTCATTAACTAACAGAAACAAATAAAATTGCAATATAAACGATTTACATCAAATACAAATTCAGGAGTACGTTCAAAAATAATAAATAATTCTTCTAATCTAACTAATTTTATTTATCTCGTATTTTTTGTTACTGTTTTTTTTTTTTTTAAATGCAACTATGGAATTTTAAACATCATCAAGGAAGCAAAGTGTTTGTTACGATTCATGCAGACTGTGATTTATATAAAAGAAAAAAAAAAATTGTATAATGAGGGGTTAATAAAAAAAAATATAAATGTAAGTTACATATTTAGCATCTGCATTCTTTACTTACATCAAATCACAAACAAAAAAGTGTTGTCTTATCCATTATACACACGCCATCCAAAGTAATGCAACCCCCACCCCCAGAACGAAAGTGAGGCAACTCAAACTGCTGCCACAGAAAGCATATACATTGGGTACCGTTTAATGTGATCGCGGTTAATGTTGCTAATCGGCTATTGTTATCATTTTTGTGCAGAACAGAATGGTTATACAGGGTGTTTCAAAATTATGTACAATAAATTTAGTGACATATTCTTCAGGTCAAAAGAAGACAAAAATGTTCTATAGCACTTTGTCTGGAAACGATTTATTTACGCAATACAGCCAACTAAACCCGTGGCTCCAAATTACAGGAATTCTTCAAAGTGCCCGCCATCAGCTCGCACGCACACACGCTTCGGCTCGTTGCATGAGCGACCGTCTGATGTCATGGAAGAGTTTGTCGCCAGCATTACGAACAGTTTGGCATGCATTTTCAATTCGTTGTCGCAGATCCATAATGTTAGGAACTTCTGTGCTGTAGACGATCGTTTTCACATGACCCCACAGAAAAAAGTCCAAGGGATTAAGGTCGGGTGATCTTGCAGGCCAGGCTACCGGTCCACCTCGACCTATCCACCGATTCGTGTATGCAGCATTAAGGTGTGCTCGCACAACATGGCTGAAATGTGCCGGAGCGCCATCATGCATGAACCACATGTTAGATCTTATCAAAAGAGGAACATCTTCCAGTAATTCTGGCAATGCATTCTGCAGAAACAAAAGATACGTTCGCCCAGTCAATCGTGGCGGCAACACATAAGGGCCAATTAAGTTATTTCCGACAATTCCACACAAAATGTTCACGGAGAAACGCTCTCGATGCGCTCAAGCTCTGGTAAAGTGCGGGTTAGCATCTGCCCAATGGTACTGGTTTTGAGAATTTACGATTCCTGTCCGGGTGAAGGTTGCTTTGTCCGTGAAAAGTATCTGGCTGAGACAACTAGGGTCTGCAGCCTGACGACGTTGTATCCATTGGCAAAATCGTTGTCGGTGTGGATAATCCGTTGGGTTTAGTGCCTGAACCAGTTGCAGGTGGTATGGATGCAAAAGCTGACGGTGAAGAATGCGCCAAACAGATGAGTGCGGAATGTGTACCGTGGAAGAAATACGACGGGTGCTTTTCTGTGGTTCATCATGTATGATGTCAATTATCACATCCTCCTCATCCGGAGAATGTGCTACGGGCCGCCCTTGTCCTGTTTGATGGCCAAAGGAACCACGCTCCCTCAAATGTCTGTCGACAGATACAAATGTTCGGTTATTTGGCAAACGTCTATTCGAAAAGCGTTCTTGGTAGAGTCTTCTTGCTTCCACAGCATTTCCGTCCGCAAGACCATACATTAGGTGCATGTCAGTGTATTCTGCACTGGAATACGTCTAAATGACTTTTTTTTTTACGTAAATCGTAATGCGTATGTCAAAGCACGCAAACGTTCTGAAATTGCTCTTCCTAGTGGATGTAGAGTAATGGAAACAAGCGTACACAACTAATGGAACAACCCTAAAGTAGGTTTAAATGGAACAAATCATTCAACCTAGTGTTGGGTCGAAACGCTGGAATTGCTAAAATATCGTCCGCTAACTACCGTGCTTCCCTACTGTATGATATGGGATTACTCGCAAACAAATCGTTTCCAGACAAAGTGCTATAGAACATGTCACTAAATTTATTGTACATAATTTTGAAACACCCTGTATACATTGAAAATCTGTCGTATATTCAGGGATCGTGCTTCTGATTGCCACTTTCACCAATGGCCCCAAAAAATAAAAGTGGCGATTTTTATTTAGAAATGGCAAGAATTGGTAGCAAAAAAAAAAAAAAAAAAAAAAAAGAAATTACACAGGGTGCTTTATGAAAGTAATGCGCATTTTCTGGGAAAAATAGATTTATTGATCCGCTTGGTACAAATGGTTAAAATTCTTCAAAATAGTCTCCTCCTGCATCAATACACTTGCAGAGACGATTCTGCCACGCCTGGAAGGCACCCTGGAATTCCTCGACTGGAATGTTTTTCAGGAACCTTGTAACACGAGCTTGGATGTTCTCCACAGACTCCCAGTGCTTTCCCTTCAGCTCTCTCTTCAGTCGAGGGAACTATAAAAAGTCACACGGAGCCAAGTCAGGGCTGTAAGGAGGCTGAAGAAGCAATGTCCACTTTATAACTCCTCATGACCGCGTAGCCCTGTTAACCGCGTGTAAATCATTTACTTGTAACATGCTGAAGTCTCTGTATGCCCAAAAAATCCGTTACTTTATGTGACCGCATCTACATTTCCTTTCTAAAGTACAGCTTATTGCTTGTATCAACTTTTTCTGAGGACTGCATTACTTTTGACAGTGTGTATATGGAGACTAAGAAATATTCTGCATGTTTTCTTTTGTTTACTGTACGTTTAAGTAAGAAATAAGAGAGAAAGAAAAGAAGAGAAAACTGGAGAAAGAAGGTACTGTTGCTCTTAACTCTGAGTCACTGTAAATCTCTTGGAGGATGGTGGCAGAAATTAAGAAGGACTCACCGGTTTTAGCAAATGACGACTTCTCTCTGTGATATATTGAAAAAAGTGAGGGTTATTCGCGCCTGGAACCCCCTTGAGCTGAGTATGTTAGTATGTTTAGATAGAAATCCACAAAAAAGCGAGAGCAGCAGGAAAAATAAAAGAAGAGAAAGCCGAAATCAAAGCAGAAAAGGTAAACATGTTTAAAATTAGAGCTCATAATACTTTCAATACATGGAACCAAATTTGCTTCAATACTTAAACTAAGGCATTTGCACACAAACAAACTCAAAAAATATTTCAAGAAATAAACGGAATTAAAACTAGATAAACCATTCAAATTTATCAATTTATAAGCTTAAAGGTAAATTCTATGGGAAAAAACTGGATTCGTAATATTTTTTGGCACAATTTTATCAATCAAAGGTAATAAAATAGACACAGGGTAAGTCAAAATGATGGACCCGATTTCAGAATTTTATTCTGTGAAATCTAATGAAAATATGGTATTGTGAGACATGTGCTATGAAAGGTAAAGCACAAAAACCGTTATTGTTGATTTGTGGTTTCTTGTTGTTAGTTTAATCCAGGGCTGTGGAACGAATTACGTTATGTTATAACGTTACGTTACGCATTTTGTTATTAGGTTTCGTTACATTATGTTTTTTGTTACTTGATTTCGTTATGCTAGGTGTTACGTTACTGAATATCGTTATCTTAGAAAATAACGTTATCATAATTTTTTAATAATAATATTTTATTTTTTTTTGTATGAGGAGGAGTGCATGCTTGAATGACAAGTTATTTTAATGTCAGTCACCTCCCCGTTATCAATGGGCTCCTCCAGAACCCCAACACTCCTGATTATTTGCATTGCATATTTCCTACGCTTGATTCCCGCAGCCTAGATTTTGTTACGTTCCCGTTATTATCCCGCTTTAAGAAATTTTGTTACGTTATACACGATACCGCTATTAATATCGTTATTTCGTTACGTTTTAGTTACGTTCCACAGCCCTGATATCGTTATTTTGTTACGTTTCCGTTACACTCCGCAGCTCAGATTTTTATGTTTCCGTTATTATCCCGCTTTAAAAAATTTCGTTACTTTAAGCATTATAATACCGCTATTAATATCGTTACTTCGTTACGTTTCAGTTACGTTCCACAGCCCTGGTTTAATCACAGAGTTAAACAAGAAATTAACCCTCCCGAGGAAGGTATAGAAAAGTAGCGGAAGCGCTGAAGTCATCTATTTTTACCCTTTTATCTGCATTTTAAACCCCCCACCCCCATTTTTTTAATCGAACAATTGATTTTCTCGAACGTAGTATTTTGACAATGAAAAAGAGCTCTCTTCTTTCGTTTCTCATCATTTCCAAACACATGATATATGACATGACACATGTTGCCATAGTTCTAAACACCAAGTGACTGCCACCCCCACAACTCCGACCCTATTGGGACAATTTGGCCCAAACTTTAAAGTAACGATGACCTTGCTTAGAGGAATCTGCATACCGAATTTCACTCCTTTATATGCATAAATATGCGTAAACCATTTGGTCCCCTCTAACTTCCGACCCCAGTGGGCCAATCAAAACCAAACTTAATAGTGAAGATGCACATGCCCATAATAAGCTACAATTTCAACCTTCTATCTCAAAAAATGCAGAAATTATGAAGGGGACGGACGGACGGATAGACAGATGGACATTGTGAAAACAATAAGTAGCTCCATTCTTCCGCTACTTAATAATTAAATATAAACTGGAGATAACCTCCAAACATGATGTAAGAACAGAGTACTTATAATGTAAAGAATATACATAAGAAGAAGACTGACCTGGCCGATCTGTGGATACCTTGATGCAAAAGAGACGATGGATTCCACTATTTCCACAAAGCATTTATTCATCATAACTTCTAGGTGGGTGTTGATTTCATTGTATAATCTAATAAAGTTTTCCAAGAGGTGAGGTCCATGGGTCCTGTGTCTAGATTCAGCCAATAGTCACCTTGGTTTTTCATGACCTCCCAGGATTCCAAATAGTTTACTTTCTTGGGGTCGTCAACCACCTGAAGGATTTGGAGTTCATCAATTTTAAAATCATGTCCAGTGTGTAAAATACGGTCCGCCATCGTCGATCTGTCGGGTCTATTGTTTCTAATATAGTCCAAATGCTCTTTGGCTCTAGTTTCCAACCTCCGAAGAGTCTGGCCGATATATTTCTTTGGGCAGGTTCCACAAGAAAGGTATATCCCTGAGCTTTCGTGTTTCGGAATCCGATCCTTGGGGCCTCCCAGCAGTCTTTTTAGGGAGAGTTCACTTTTAAAGGCTAACTTCAGGTCAAATTTCTTTAAAATTTTCTCCAACCCTCTATTTAGAAAGCGATTGTAAGGAAGACTAAAAAAATTTGGCGTCTTTCTTCTCAGGTTGTAGTGTCATACATCGGGAGATCCTCCTCTTGAGGAGTTGTTTTTTAGTGAGTTTGTCGATGGTATGGTACTAAACCTTGCGGAACTGCCAGACTCGTCGGAGGTTGGAAACCAGAGCCAAAGAGCATTTGGACTATATTAGAAACAATAGACCCGACAGATCGGCGATAGCGGACCATATTTTACACACTGGACATGATTTTAAAATTGATGAACTTCAAATCCTTCAGGTGGTTGACGACCCCAAGAAACTAAACTATTTGGAATCCTGGGAGATCATGAAATAACCAAGGTGACTATTTGCTGAATCTAGACACAGGACCCATGGACCTCTCCTCTTGGAAAACTTTATTAGATTATCAATGAAATCAACCCCCACCTAGTGGAGCCTTTTCCTAGGTCCGCGCTTCTTCTGCCAAATGGCGTTTTTTTACCTTCCAAATTTTTCCTATACTCCTTCTCACTGGCTTAACTCTATTATCAATACCTGAAACCTTACTCTATAAAATCGATTCATACTGAAGATGGCTACGTTGTAGCCGAAATGTACATCTATGTTATGATGAATAAATGCTTTGTGGAAATAGTGGAATCCATCGTCTCCTTTGCATGATGTAATAATTTTTCTATCGAAAAACGGAAAGAAAAATTCTGCTATCTGGATTCGAACAAGGAACCTCGACTGTCATGGTCGACACCTCTACCAGTTGGGCTATCACAGAATTTTTCCATGGTAGTCGAGGTTCCTGGTAGTCTACCATGACTGTCGAGGTTCCCACTTACATCATGTTTGGAGGTTATCTCCAGTTTATATTTAATTATTTGTCTGCGAGTTCATCAAACTTTCTGATGGTTGCATAGGAGAAATTCTTAATCTGTGAGCCAGGTGCCCGTCTCCCATTGGGTTTTAAACCTTGACAACTTGGTCAGTCACTGACTATGTCCGATCGACACGGGAACAATGCAGGTATACCCGCATTTTAAATTTTCTTCCGATTCGGACGACCCTCGATTCATAATGCGACTGGTCACGCTAATCACGACCAGCTTTGGATTACCAGTTGCGATTAGGACGACCGATCGCGTTATGAATCTAGGGTCGTCCGAATCGGGAGAAAATTTAAAATGAAAAGCCAGCTACGTAAGCCTGCATCGCTCCCGCCTCGATCGGACATAGTCAAAATTTCAAGTCAGTCACTGGTGGCTCCAAAATGAGCTTTGCGACGGGCTTTGACTGGTCGGACTTTTTAGACACACCCCTTGTGACAGCATGGCTGTCCGGGTGTCTGCGATAGCCCAACTAGTAGAGGCATCGACCATGACATTCGAGGTTCCTGGTTCAAATCCAGGTCGCAGAATTTTTCCTTCCATTTCTCGATAGAAAAATTATTAAATCACAGAGTTGTTCACACGATAGTCAAGCACACAGAATGATCTCTGTTCTCCAGTCAATACCATTTTCCTTAATCGCTTGCTGCTAGAAAGTGAACACTGTGAAAGTTGACCTTCCGAAGCGCATGTTCATTAGATTTCACAGAATAACTTCTGAAATTGAGTCTATCGTTTTGACTTACCCTGCGTAAAATTGAAAAATTTACACTTAGCCTAATATTTTTAGAAAAATACCCTGCAAAAAAATGAAAAACATCATTTATCGTAGCAGATCTCATTTCTGAGAGAGTACTTTTGATGTGGTCTCCAAGTGACTATCAATTTTAAAAACTTTGTTGTATTTCACAATTTCAAACCACCTTCGCACCTCCTGGAGCACATCGTCCATATCATCATCATGCAAGATTTTTGTTAATACAAGGAGCGTTCAAAAAGTAATGCACCCAATTTATTTCTACAACATGAACAATGCTACGCAGCTGAAATTTTGAGGAGTCTTAGTGTGAATCTTCCGTCCCTATTGTGCAAATTTTCAAGCTCTTCCACCAGGTGGAGGTGCAAGAGCAAGTGTTTAAAAACTGCAGAAATCAGATGCATGTTACAGACTTCACCTTATATTCCCGACTTAACAGCATCGAACTTCCAAGTGTTTGGCCCTTTACAAAATGCACTGTATGGGATCCAATTTGAAACCCAACGACGATGTTGTGTGCATTGTGAAAAAGCGATTGCGTGAATAAGACTGAATGATACAGAGGGGGAACACACGCTCTTCCAGAACGTGGCATAAAGCCAAAGAAATGGAAGGGAACTTCTTTGAAAAATAACCAACAGAACGGACGATTGTGGTGTTGTGTGTTTCATACGTTCAGAGAAATAAATTGCAGTGCATTACCTTTTGAATGCTCCTTGTGTTATGAATTTAGAGCTTGATTCGAAAAAAAATTCTGTGACTTGGATTTGAATCATGGACTGCAAATTAGAGGCAACGAGCTAGATATGTGTGTTCCCTGGCTCGATTTTGTGTCACAGAATTTTTACATTTCGTTTTTCATCTGTAGAGACACTCCCCAACTTACGATCGTTCGAGTTACGATTTTTCTGAGATACAATACGTAATGAGACGACAAAAAAGGCAATCTGAAAAAAAGAAAAATAAAACACGAGAAAGTTCGAAATGAGCGATGTGATGACGTCGTTCATATCGTGTGGTTCGTGCTTGTTAATGTATATCTCGTGGAGTGTTTTGTACAGTCATTATTTTATTATAGGAATTATATATAAAATATAAATCTTCTTTTTAACGTGGGGAAATTAATATAAATATTGGAAGAAAGTAATTGGACACTTTCGATTTTAGACGTTTTGTCGAATATCTAGAAAAGTACTTGACGAATTATCCTGAAATTTCAGGGGTGTAAAAAGGATGTTACACCTCGTATATTTCAGCGAAGGTTTTCTCCCGAAGGCAAATAAGGGACCAGCAAAGAAGTGAACCAAAAAAATAATGTTTGGAATCACCCTGTAAAAAATGATGCTTGAAATGCATTGTAGCTCTAGCATATGCTTAAGAGGCTTGTTTTACTTTTCTGTGTTCATTTGTATGAGAATAGCACGTAGATTCATGGAGATAGAAAGGTTTCTTTAAAAAGGTCGAAATGTTTTTGTAAGTTTTTTGTTTATAACATGCAGGATTTTCAACCCAATGCAATGCCATTTACATGAAACTTGACAAACTACAGTACAGACAACACCCTGCAATCAGAATAAAAAAATATTAAATATTTTTCTACATGAAAAAATAATGACTTCATATCAGTGTAAGAAGAAGTTGCCCGTTTGGTGTCCGATCCAAAAATAAAAGTTTGGAGAAAGCCCTTAATCGTTTTGTTTATTTTTGAGAGCAACTGAAATTCAACTCATTCTATTGGCAATATCTTTCTCAATTTTCACGCTATTTGCTTGGGCTTTTTCTAAGAGTAGCTCTATACATTTGGCTAATAAATTATGCAAAAGACAATTTGGTAACGCATGCGCAGTTAAACAATATTTAGTAAAAATGCTCATATTTCATCAAATATTTAATATTTTTCTATTCTGATTGCAGGGTGTTGTCTGTACTGTAGTTTGTCAAGTTTCCTGTAAATGAAATTGCATTGAGTTGAAAATCCTGCGTGTTATAAACAAAAAACTTACAAAAACATTTCGACCTTTTTATCTCCATGAATATACGTGCTATTCTCATACAAATGAACACAGAAAAGTAAAACAAGCCTCTTAAGCATATGCTACAGCTACAATGCATTTCAAGTATCATTTTTTACAGGGTGATTCCAAACATTATTTTTTTGGTTCACTTCTTTGTTGGTCCCCTATTTGCCTTCGGAAGAAAACCTTCGCTCAAATATATGAGGTGTAACATCCTTTTTACACCCCTGAAAGATTGGCTTTCATGGATTGGCTACCCATCCAGTGACCAGCCGTGCCTGATGTAGCTTAACTTCACAGAAGTTGTGTTCAGTGAAAGCCCACCAGGCCACGGCCTCCCCCGAGAAATGTTTCCTGGTAAAACAAGAAAGCTGTGCGTGCTAGAGAAATTTAAAAATTATATTCGTAATCAGCAGAAAAAATAATACCTAAAAATCACCCACTTGCATTTTGTCTCAAGAAAAATCTTAAATTTTGTTGGCCAGTGTAATTAACGAGATAAAGATTCCAGGTTGCAATTGTGGTAAGTCCCCCCCCACCCCCATCCGAAGTCGGGGAAAGGCGGTATTTACGTAGCTATATAATCTTAAAGGATAGCCTCAATTCTCATCCAATCTCATCCATCAATTTATAAAAATATAGTTGTCACGCCCAGAGATGGGTATGGAAGTGGTGAGAGCCTATCAGATTCAAGGACAAGTTAATCAGTTAGAACAGGTAAAACAAATTAATTGGAAATAGCGACCAATTACCTTCTTGCCTTGAATAAATGTATTGGAAATTTTAAAATATATATTATAAAAGAAAAACAAAAAACAAACGACTCTAATATTAATAATTATTACACAATATACAAGCACTACAGTGAATAATTTTCACTTACACTCATGCAACTGAGAAGAGGACAATTTTGATTGGTCCTTCTTTCATTGCATGAATTTTAAGTGATTGTTAAAACACAAGATGAATATACATGTATTAATAAATTTGTATGTGATCGCAGAGTTTACCTTTAATACTGTACAATGTAAAATCTAAACAAATACTTTCTGGGAAGCACTCTAATGAATATGGTAATGCGAGAAAAAGGACTCCAGAGGAACCTTCATTATTAGCAGACACCAACCTTTGCAGAAACAAAATTAAAAACTGAGGCGCATACCACAGTGGTTCCTCTTCCAGTCTGAACAGTAAACGTGGATGGCATGTTGATAGTGACTGTTCCTGGTCCAGAACTTGATTGATTCAATTGGGAGCTAGATGCTGATGATGGAGCCAATTGTGCTAGTAGCGGACGGTCAGCAGCAGTTTGAACAACCAAATATTCACTGGCAGGAAGGCTCTCTGGACTCCTGAACAATTTGTCAAAAACAATAATCATCAGTAACCTTAAACAACGCTATAACTGATTACACTACAAATAAAAGACGACGAGCACAAAGAAAACATACTGAATAACATTAGGTGAATTTTCATCATTTTTTAAAAATTTCTGTAGGACACAAACAAAGTTTTAAATACGGAGGGTTGATTCAGATAAAATGAGACGACTTTAAATGCCGCGTATGACCTTGACTGAATGTGATTTACATGACTCGTCCACTATTCATGGAGATTAGCTTTGTATACACTTGTTGCTGTTATTTGGGACATTTCGTTCTGAAACATGGCTTCCAAAATCACAGCTTTTTGGGAAGGGTATATGTTTGGCCTTTCCGACGCTAATTTCAGTCTTTCGTGCATTGTGGAATTATGCAAACGAAATGGTATTGCGTACCCAAAGCTACTGTGGGTCGAATAATCAAAAAGAACAAATTGCGACCATCTAATGAACATGGACGAACAGAGAAGCAGACTAGAAACAAGCCCCAGCCGACACGCCCAGCTCGGGTGGTGCGAGAAATCTGGCCTGAAGTGCTGAAAGAAAATCCCCCCACACAAAGAAATCTAGCCCAAAGGAAAGGTATTTCACAGGCAACAGTCTCCAGAATAATTCATGACAATCTTGGGCTGGAGCGACGTCATAAAGCACGCAGTCACAGACTGTCGGCCAGGCATGTGCAGGAACGATTCATCAACGCCAGAAAACTGTATGAAAACCATCTTGCAGGTGACCAATGGAAGTGGGTTGTCTCCTTGGATGAAGCTTGGGTGTACCTCGATGACACCAACAAACCCAGGGCAATTTACTATCGCGAAAGAGGGGGCAAGGCCAGGTCCGATTTTGTCCAAAGGTGCAAGGAAAAGTTTTCAAAGGGCTTCATGGTGGTTGCCGGTTATTGCTCACGTGGACTGCTCACGATTCGTCGAGTTCCTGGAAACTGTAAAATTAGCGCAGCTTACTTCCAGAGTAATGTAATGGACCACATATATCGGCAGGATATCCCACGTCTGTACCCTGGTGAGCAATCAAAAGTTTGGATCCACATGGACAAGGCATCAAGCCACACTGCCAAGTCATCTGTGGCTTACTACAGGAAGATGGAACAGGAGACGGGCATACGAGTTATTCCCTTCTCTCATGTGCCTGTAAAATCTCCTGACGCATCACCGATGGATTTCTGTGGTTTTGGTCTCCTGAAACGACAGCTCGGAAGTCGCTGACCAAGACAGCAGGGCTATGGAAAGTGTGTCAGCAGGTGTGGAACGAACTTCCCATAGAGTCCCTCAAACTCAGCCTACTTCAGTGGAAATTATGGTGCCGGGCGATAGTCCAACAACGTGGTTCTCACATCGAATACAACCGATGGTGGCGCCATGGTATTACATCATCGTAATAGAACTGCAAAGTCGTCTCATTTTATCTGAATCAATCCTCCGTACAAGCACTGCTTTAAACAAAATTAATTTAGAAATTAAAAAGTAGACCCGTACTGAGAGTACTTATACTTTTATTCCGATTTCCAAAACATTTATGAGATTTAAGATATTGCAGCTGTTACTGACGATAATGGTTTGAAATAAGAAATTAAACTGGAGCTAACTCCAAACTTCAGGTAAATGATATTAAATAGAAAATGGATGGAAAAATTCATCCAGGTTGCAGATTTTTCCATCCATTTTCTATTTAATGGTTTGAAGTTTTTTGAAATAACTAAAAGGAGAGGGAAACCTTCAACAATGCTGCAACACCTCAGCATGAAATAACTAAGACTCTTACAGATAAAAAAATATTACTCTTTAAAGGTTAATTTAAATTTAAATGAGTATTCAGTCTCCTTTTAATGGGAAAAATCGTCAAATTAATAAAAACAAAAAAATAATAATAAATAAAGTCACCAATCTTTTACGATTTTCCCCATTAAGAGGAGACTGAACTCATTTAAATTTAAATTAATCATTTAAACTCTTTAAAGGTTAACTTTATTATTTCCAAGTAGAAATAGCTAATGCTTTTGTTATTTAGCATGAAGACACTGATTTCCTATGAAAGCCGTGCAATGATGAAAAGTTGACGAATGCTTTAATAAAACAAAACAGTTTACTGTATACTTGTACCTGTTTAAATTTAAAATGTCGTATTCACAGTCATCTTCCAACCAAACGGGTGGTTCTAAAAGAACAGAAATGTCCAGTTCTTGGATTTCTTTTGTTGTAGCCAAAGCCATGATTCCATTATTAGCCTAAAGAGAAAAACGAGACAAGATTTCTACCAATTTAATCTTTTAGTAATAATAAGGTAAATCAGTCTTTCTCAAAGTGGGCGATATTGCCCCCCCTAAGAGGCAGTAAGATCATTAGAGGGGGCGTTAGTAGCAAGTGGGAGGTAGGGGGGTTGCGAGGCATGCGAATGATGTCCAGCTACAATTCCACGGATAAGGTATATGATTTTACCTTATCCATGTATGATTCAGTTGTGTGAGCTTTATGCCCAATCAGAGGTTGAAATATAAATAGCCCTCGTATTACGTAAGCTCACACAACTGGGGGTGTGTCTAAAAAGTCCAACCGGTCGCGAAATTTTGGAGCCAACAGTTCAGTCACTGTTGAGCCGGTCACAAAGCTCATTTTGGAGCCAACAGTGACTGACACGAAATTTTGACTATGTCCAATCGACGCGGGAACGATACAGGCATAACCGCATTTTAAATTTTCTCCCGATTCGAACGACCATCAATTCATAGCGCGACCGGTCGCGTTATGAATCGAGTTTCGTCCGAATTGGGAGAAAATTTAAAATGAATAAAGCCAGCTAGGTATGCCTGCATCATTCCCGCGTCGATCGGACCTAGTATTTCATTTCTTCTTGTTGATTAGAGGTTCCCCCTTTTTGGTTGTTCCATTCCACAGTTTTTGCTTTATTTTTGAGCTATGAAATGTTAACTTTTATTTGAGACACCCTGTACTTTAGAAAACTATTATTTTTATATAACCATCCATAATCAACTAGTCTCGATAGGGAGTGCAAGTGTGGCGTCAATCAAGTGACTCTAATTGGTTGCAAACAAGTCTTCTCGCTTCGGGAATTAACGTTGGTTCCACCATAGAGATGGAATAAAATCGCTTTGTATAAATCCAGTGTTTAGAACACTTATAAGATTTGAACTTGTTGAGTTTCTCACTGCTCAAGAAGGAGCCAAAACGGCCATTTACACGTCTATCGTTTTCCAAAAGAAAGAAAGATCCGTGAACGATGGCATTCTTTCGTTAAGAGAATAAAAAGCGTTCTAATATTAATTTATAAACAATATAACTGTATTAAATGTCATAATATTTATATAAATTATACAAATTCACATAATAATTTAAGAGATTTTGTGTGGGTGACTGCCTGGTGGAGAGGTTGCTCTTTGCTGACGACCTTGTCCTCCTTGGGTCTTCTCGCACGAACCTTCAGCATGCACTAGATCGGTTTGCAGCCAAATGTGAAGAAGCTGGGATGAAGATCAGTGTGGCTAAAACCGAGGTTCTGGTCCTTTCAAGACAGCCTGCTCAGTGCGCTCTCCATGTTAGGGGAGCCTCATCGAGACAGGTGGAGAAATTCAAGTATCTCAGGATTGCATTCACGAGCGATGGACGGCAGGAGAAAGTATTGGATGCTCGGATCGGTGCAGCAAGCTGTGTCAGACGTGAACTGTGGCGATCCGTGGTAATGAAACGCGAGCTGGGTAACAAAGCCAAGCTCTCAGTCTTCAAATCTATCTTTGTCCTCATTCTCACCTATGGTCATGAGGCTTGGGTAACGACCGAAAGAGTGCGATCACGAGTACAAGTGGCCGAAATGAGATGTGGCAGGTGTTACCCTACTAGATAGAGTGCACAGCAGCACAATAAGGGAGTCTTTAGGTGTTGAGCCGCTACTTCTCTACACTGATTGATCTCAGTTGCGCTGGTATGGCCATGTGATAGGGATGCCGCAAACTGGCCTTCCTAGACAGATGTTACTTTCCAAGCCGGTGAGTAAGAGACCAACTAGTCGGCTTAGAACCAGGTGCTAAACTACGTTAAGAATCTGGGTTCGAGTCACTTGGGTATTACCAGAAAGGACATGCGCCGGATGGCGGAAGATCGCGATCGCTGGAGATCCTCCATAGGGCTGCTGCCTCCGTGACCCTAACGGATAAGCGGGTTTGAAAAGTAAGTAAGTAATTTAAGAGATATCGTTTTTACCGATTGCCCGTTTCAACGTAACTAGTACATGTATTGCGCATGTACATGTATTACTTAGGCTCTAGGACCTATCGTCGTGCGAATGAGGTCAGCTATGACGTAGCTACTTGCACTTCCTATAGAAATGTATACCTTAATTTGGGACAGAAGAAGTATTAAAAAAAAATGTTCCGAGGCATAATCAGCCGTAATCCCATTGAACTGTATTTAGAACCATAAAATAAAGCTCACTTTGTTGATGCAGAAAGAGCTAATGCTGTCTTGGTCTTTGTGTATGATCCGAATTGGGTCGGGAGCCGTTGGTTCGACAGCATCGTCAGAATAGTCCTCGACAGGAAGAGGAAGAGTTTTCTTCCGACCAAATATATATCGAACAAAAATATCTTGAATATGTTCTTGACGCACTAAGTAGCACCACAGCCTTCTTACTGGATACATAGACTTCTGTTTGTTTCTGAAATATTTTAATTTTATAAAAAGAAGTTAATTTATATACATTACAGTACGATTAAAAAAAAATTTAAGCAAACATATTCTTGCCTGGCAAAGAAAAATTTTCCTTTATTTTATTAAAGTTAAGATTAATTTCTAAAACATCAGAATTAATAATAATAATAATAATAATGTAACTACAACAGCTGCAGCGAGGAATGAACCCACCAAGAGGCCAAAGGGTCATACCCGTATGCCGTCCCCAAATGGGCCAAAGCCCAAAAACGGGGTTAATGAAAACTTAGAAACATACACTATATGATCACAAATATCCGGACACATGCACGTTTGCGCTC
>JAHWFO010003287.1:0-25515 GCA_023313115.1 Rhysida immarginata
GTGTATATACTTAGTAGAACATGCAGTTTCGATTTCTGCAAAAAAAAAAGTACCAAAAGTCGCCATAGGTGCCGCTTATTTCAAAAAACAATGAATACGTTTAACAATAAAAGGCAAGGCTGAGGATTTCCCATCATTCACGAACGAAGGGCCTGACGATGACGCTCACTCTGCCTGACCGGGCATTATTAGTCAAGTTGTTTTATCAGAAGAGCGACAATGCAAGTGCTGCCCTTCGTGAATTCTGGCGATTGAAAACGTTACGAAGAGGACCGATGAGCATAACTAACTTACGCAAAATGATTGAACGATTTGAATCTACCGGAACTCTAGGAGTGCAACGCGAATCAGGCAGCAACACGTTGAAGAAGTTGCAACTGCTGTTGTGGAACAGGAGATGACTACTGTGCAGAGTACCAGCAGTGCACACGCAATAGCACGCCAAACAGATATCCCATATTCGACGGTGAGGGAAAATATTGCATAAGATATTGACATTTTATCCCTATAAACTCCCACCTGTTCAACAATTGCTTCCTGGAGATGAACGTACCCAAACTGACTTTTCATTGAGATTTTTAGCACATATGGAAGTGGATGATGCATAGCTATGGCAAGTTTTATGGAATGATGAGGCACATTTTTATTTGAATGGTGATATCAATACCCACAACTGCCGTATTTGGGCTGCATCAAATCCACAAGTGGGTCTGCCAACTCCTATGCATTCACCGAAACTAACAGTATGGTGTGGCTTTACTGCTTCTTTCATCGTCGGCCCGTACTTTTTTGAAGAATTCCGTCCCCGTGGACCGGTGACTTGTTCCGTCAATTCTGCCAGGTATGCCGATATGCTTGAGAATTTTGTGATACCACGATTGCAGAAAAGGGTTGTCTGGATTCTACCATTTTTATGCAGGATGGTGCAGCAGATCTTGTGAGAACGTTTTTCAGACAACAGAATAATTAGTCGTGCACTTCCCATTGTATGGCCACCCAGGTCACCTGACCTCAACCCTTGTGATTTTTGGTTATGGGGCTATTTGAAAAGCCTTGTGTATCAAGCACATGTTCCTGACCTCTCAACCTTAAAGGATCAAATAACGTTACATATCAGACTAATTAATGCAGATATGCTGCGAGCTGCCGTAGAAAATGTCGTGTACCGCATGCAGCTATTGGAACAGCACACTGGCGGTCATATTGAAACACATTTGGAATTAAAACTAAAACATTGTTTATTGTTGTTACTAAAGTTGGTTTGTACGGTGTTTGTTCATTTGACAATTAGGTATTCATTGTTTTCTTGAAATAAGCGCCCCCTATGGCGACTTTTGGTACTATTTATTTTTTTTTTGCAGAAATCGAAACTGCATGTTCCACTAAGTATATACACCAAAATGTACCGCATTTGGCCTAATAGAATTCCCGCTAGCGAGCTCTGAACACCTCACGTTATTTCTTGCCCACCCGGTAGATCCGAAATGGTTCTGGAGCTGTATCCATTTTTCACAGCTATCTTTTTAATTAAACCAACTTCTTTAGTGAAATTAGTTGCAGTTATGGGAAGGTTAATAGCTCTATCAATCATAAAAATGAAACTAGAGAGCTTCTGATTCCAAGGGTGATTGGATTCAATCGGAATGTAATTCATTCCATTAGAAGATTTTCTAAACACGTTAAAGGATAAAGAATCCTTGTTCCTTTTGATCATAATATCAACCTCAAACGTGAACTGTACTGTGGGATAGAAACTATTCAAATGCTTAGCAAAATCATCAATGTTACAAATTTTAGTGTCGAATATAGTAAAAACGTCATCGACGTAACGATACCAAATCTTAGGCAAATAAAAATCTGAATTCTCGAGTCTTTCTTCGAAATTTTTGAGGAAGATCTCAGCAAAATCTGGACTTAGGCACGAACCCATGGGAATGCCTCCAACCATGTTATAAGTCTTGTTATTATACTGGAATATGTTATTGTTCATACAAAGTCTGGTGATCTCAAAATTTCATCGCTGTTACTCTTGGGAATATTATTCTTGAATAGCACGTCATTCAAGAAACCGATAGTTTCTGGGATTGGGATACTTGGAAAGAGAGAAATGACATCAAATGAAACCAAAATTTCACCCTCCTTGATTTGCACATTTTCCAGTTTTTTGACTAAGTCTAAACTATTGTTCAGAGAACTATCAATTCTGAGATTTTTAAGGTTCTCAAATATTTAGCTAAAAACTTAGAAATACCATAGGTAGGAGAGTCTCTATTGGATACAATCGGACGCATCTTATTTCCTGGTTTATGAATTTTCGGGAGGGCATATAACCTAGGAAGAGTAGGGTTTGAAATAATCAAAGAAGCGGACACTTTTCTTGGAATAAACAAAACAGACAAAAACCGGTTATTAAATCTCAAGGACCCCATTGGTGACTCTGCATTGATTCAGTGGGTGACTCAGCTTCCCAATCGATGAATTGCCACTTTCTACGAGGGTGGGCTGAAAAGTAATGCCTCCATGGCTGTAACTTTTTTATTTTTTAACTGATTTTCAAAATTCTTTTTGTATCTGATACTCCCATTTCTCCTCTATGTAATGCACTATTCACTTTTCGACATAGTCCCCATCCCTTTCCACACATTGTACCAACGCGAGACTAGTCGGGTGAACCCGTCGGAGAGGAATTCCGGGGTTGTTGTCGATACCAAAACTGAACGGTAGGTTTCACCTCGTCGTCAGAATGCAACTCGTGCCCCTTAAGGTGCTCTTTACTCTTTGGGAAGGTGCTAAGTCTTTCATTTTTGAACTGCAGTTTTTCATCTTTGAACTGTAGGCGCTGCAACCCCCTCTGATGTGTGGCGATCGTGTGCGGACGAGCGTTATCGTGCTGCAGAAGAGGATCCAAAGCTGCCATTCGATCCTCGTGTCGACGACGACGACCCCGGAATTCCTCTCCGACGGGTTCACCCGACTAGTCACGCGTTGGTACAATGCAAAGAAATATTGACATCAGAACAAATATTAACATGCTTTCAGTCAAACCTCGTTATTATGATTTCTTGTGAAATACTATCCAGAATTCATATAATCCAGAAATGAAAAGAAACCCCAGTGATGTAGTGTTATGGTTGTAACTAAGGCTGCGTACGAGTCGAATAATTTCAAGAAAACCTTGATTTGAACCGTTCGAACATGCTATCAAATCTACATTAAAACAATTCGAAATGAATTGATCTGTTTCTCGAGTCATTCGAGCCTTTATCGAATTCATTTGAACTAGCATTGAAGTTTGGCTGCTGTAACGAATTGTGTGATTCATTCAATTAATTTGTATACAACAGCTTTTGAATGGCCTTTGAATATTCCTTTCGAAACCATTTGAACGTATTTCTTTTGAACATACCTTAGTTTTCTTCACTTTTCTCAACATATTTGTTGTGATGTTTCCGTATGAAAGACCTAGATGATGAATTTGGTTCTATTTCTAGCACTATTGTTCTAACGTTAAAGTAAACACTGCAGTCGTACGCGTACGAGTGGTTCTGAAATCTTTGCATTTCAATTAGGTATTTTAACTAATTGAAACTGCATTTACAATGTCCCCGAAAATTTCTAATGGATTAGTCCGCCATAAACACGGAAATGAGCTATTATTTTCGGATGTATTCGAAGGTTTCGAATGGTATCGTTCAGATAAAACCAATTCGAGCTTACAGGAGTGATCAGCCTCCTTGAATCGAATTAATCGAATGGATTTGATTTCAATTCAAGTGTTTTTGAACTTTTTCCGAATCCATTTAAAATTATATTTGTTTCATTTGAAGCAGAATTTGTGGTTTTCAAATGAATTCGTCTGCACCCTTATTCAACTCAAGTTAACACTCGTATGCAGCCTTAGTTGCAACCATTCTCCTGCAAACTGCCACTGACAAAGTGTGTTTTTTAAGTGCTGTAAAACTGGCGAGAAAAGCACCTAAGAACTGGACTCTTGGGTTTGTTGTGGCATGATGGTCTCCTGCTCAACACCCAGTTCAGACTGCAGAGTTTTTTGTGGAGCAGCATATCTCCCATTTGCACCATCCACCTTACTCACCAGATCGCATGAAAAATGAGCTTTGTGGGGTTTCATTTTCTTTCAATGAGGACGTAGTTGAAAATATGGACGTCATTTCGGGTGTCTCCAGAGTCGACTTTAAGCAAGCCTTGTCTGATAGGCTTGAATGGAAGAATCTGTGCATAACTTCCAATGCAAAAGATTAATAACAATTGTTGTTCCAAACTGAGTGTGTTCTCCATGGTTACAAACTTCTGCAGTGCCCTTGCATACAGTCACAGTATGAATTAGCATTGTAACAAAAAGGGTTCACAAAGTTATTAAGTAGGGGAGAAAAGAAGCTAGTTATTGGTTTTATAATGTCCGTCTGTCCCCTTCATATTTACTACAAATTTTGACGTAGAAGATTGAAATTCTGAATGCAGTTTATCGTAGACGAGTACTACACTAGTACGATTTTGATTTCTCACTGGGATGAGAGTTACGGGGGTTGGAATTAGAGGGGACTGTCATATCAATGAATTATGACCAGCACCCCTTCAAGGCACACGCATGGTTTGCCCCAACAACGATTACACATTGCAAAATTTGCATAACGACTGAGAAAGCTGGTGCATCAAACGGCAGGTGCACAAGCCTCAAGATGGGTAAACGTCCGGATTTAACGGACATCCAAAACGGGATGATAATAGGCTATCGCAGCAAGGGTGGCACCATCTCCGAAATGGCGCGATGTGTGAACTGTCCACCGTCCGCTGTAGTGAAGGTGTACAAAGAGTGGACAGCAAGGACAGAAATCGCATCCCAACACCACCACTGTAAAGGGTCACGAGCCATCGACCGACGACTCATAAAAGGTGACAGGAGAGCCACAGCCCATCAACCGACCACCAGATTCAAGAGTGATGCAAACAGACGTGTATCTGACATTACTGTCGAACGCACCTTGCTACGGATGGACCTGAACAGTCGACGCATGGTTGCTGCACCCATGTCGACCAGGGCTTGTCGTCAACGACACCTAGACTTTGCACGCGAGCACTGCTATTGGACCACAGTTGAGTGGGCTAAGGTCGCCTTCTTTGACGACTCAAGTTTTTGGTCCATAAGATTGATGGGTGATGGCGAGTGTGTCATGAATGCCATGAAAAGAGACTGCAGGAGGCTATTGTGGGCCAGAAACAGGCTGGTGGGGGATCTTCTGTTGTGAGCAGTTAGTCCACTGATTCGTCTAGAGGGCAATTTGAAGCCTGTGGCTATCTACACCCGTACATGCTCACGGTGTTCCTACAATGTGATGGTGTGTTCCAGCATGACAAGTCATGTCTCATTCTCGATTGGTTCGAGGAACATTCTACTGACTTTCGACTGCTCCCTTGGCCCGCTAATTCGCAGGACATCAATCCAATCGAATGTCTGTGGGAGCACCTTGATCGCCATGTACAGTAGCTGGACCCTCCACCTATGACTCTCGAAGCTCTGTGGACAGTGCTTCAAGAGGAATGCACTGCCATACCATCGGACACATACCGCGCACTTCAGTTATAGCGGCGAAGGGTGGCTACTCCCATTACTAAGCGGGTGGTCATAATTCAGTGATATGACAGTGTAGTATGTGCAAGAGTGAAGTCTGTATGCTTGTCCAGATAGTTTATCCATTTAGCTTATCCAATTAGATATCCATTTAATTTATGCAATTAACTTATCCAATTAGCCAGTTTGCTTATCCAAATAGCTTTTCCAATTAGTTTATCCAAATAGTCTTTCAATTTAGCTGTTTGATAATTAGTTTAGCCAATTAGTTAAAAATACCGGGTGGGCAAGAAATAACGTGGGGTGTTCAGAGCTCGCTAGCAGGAATTCTATTAGGCCAAATGCAGTACATTTTGGTGTATATACTTAGTGGAACATGCAGTTTCGATTTCTGCAAAAAAAAAATAGTACCAAAAGTGCCATAGGTGGCGCTTATTTCAAGAAAACAATGAATACATTTGCATAAGCGCGTTCCGTGTTGAGCAATCATGACAATAAAAGGCAAGGCTGAGGATTTCCCATCATTCACGAACGAATGGCCAGACGATGACGCTTACTCTGCCTGACCGGGCGTTATTAGTCAAGTTGTTTTATCAGAAGAGCGACAATGCAAGTACTGATAAATTCCGGTCCCCTTCGTGACAATGCAAGTATGCTCATCGGTCCCCTTCGAGAATTCCGGCGATTGAAAACGTTACGAAGAGGACCGATGAGCATAACTAACTTACGGGAGATGATTGAACGATTTGAATCTACCTGAATTCTAGGAGTGCAACCAGGCCGGGGACGCAAACGAATCAGGCAGCAATACATTGAAGAAGTTGCAACTGCTGTTGTGGAACAGGAGATGACTACTGTGCAGGGTACCAGCAGTGCACACGCAAAAGCACGCCAAACAGATATCCCATATTCGACGGTGAGGAAAATATTACTGAAGATATTGACATTTTATCCCTATAAACTCCCACCTGTTCAACAATTGCTTCCTGGAGATGAACGTACCCGAACTGACTTTTCGTTGAGATTTTTAGCACGTATGGAAGTGGATGGCAAATTTTATGGAGTGATGAGGCACATTTTTATTTGAATGCTGATATCTATACCCACAACTGCCGTATTTGGGCTGCATCAAATCCACAAGTGTGTCTGCCAACTCCTATGCATTCAGCGAAACTAACAGTATGGTGTGACTTTACTGCTTCTTTCATCATCTTTTTTCATTACTTTTTTGAAGAAATCCGTCCGTGTGGACTGGTGACTTGTTCCGTCAATTCTGCCAGGTATGCCGATATGTTTGAGAATTTTGTGATATCACGATTGCAGGAAAATGGTTGTCTGGATTCTACCATTTTTATGCAGGATGGTGCAGCAGATCTTGCGAGAACGTTTTTCAGACAACAGAGTAGTTAGTCGTGCATTTCCCATGGTATGGCCACCCAGGTCGCCTGATGTCAACCCTTGTGATTTTTGGTTATGGGGATATTTGAAAAGCCTTGTGTATCAAGCACATGTTCCTGACCTCTCAACCTTAAAGGATCAAATAACGTTACATATCAGACTAATTAATGCAGATATGCTGCGAGCTGCCGTAGAAAATGTCGTGTACCGCATGCAGCTATTGGAACAACACACTGGTGGTCATATTGAAAATAAAACATTGTTACTAAAGTTGGTTTGTATGGTATTTGTTCATTTGACAATTAGGTATTCATTGTTTTCTTGAAATAAGCGCCCCCTATGGCGACTTTTGGTACTATTTTTTTTTTTGCAGAAATCGAAACTGCATGTTCCACTAAGTATATACACCAAAATGTACTGCATTTGGCCTAATAGGATTCCCGCTAGCGAGCTCTGAACACCTCACGTTATTTCTTGCCCACCCGGTATGTTCCCCAGCCCGTATCTTTATCTTTCACTACTCTTACCAGTTTCTTCTTTTATCTTCCTATCTCCATTATCGAGCAGTTCTTCTTCGCTTTCTTCTGCAGCCGTTCCAACTTCTTCTTTATCAGCATTCTCCATTTTAACGTCTTCGGGAGCAGTATGCTATTCCAAGAAACAAACAAACCCATAATATCCCACATCAATGAAAAAATTTACACTGAGCATTAGAACTTAAACGAAGTGTGTACAAAAAGTATCGGATACGGGTTTTCTCCTCTGGCGATGAGGTGTAGGTGACCTTCATCCACATGCATGCACTTGGTCACGTACACGGAGTTCGTGAGAGCGAATAGGTCTAGTATACGCCTGCTGCTTTTTCTATTTTCTCCAAAGGCCAAACCATCAACAAAGAGTACTAACTGATGATCCTTTGTCGCCTTCGTGATGCTGTACGACAGAAACGATCTCATCTTTGGGCCACACGAACTTGTCCGCTCCATCATGACAACACACCCTCCCATTCATTGCCGTCTGATTCAGAAGGTCCTAGTCAAACACAGCACTCCTTTGGTCTGTCAGCCTCCTTATTCCCCTGACATGGCTCCATGCGATTTCAGTCACGAGAAGACATTATGCAGAAAATGAGGGCTGAGCTGTCCGCCATTCCGAAACGAGCCTTCCAAAGACGCTTCCAACAATAGCAGACGTGTGTGCAGTCCCAATGAGAGTCCTTTCAAGTATATTAATGTTTAAATCCTACAGGTCAATAACTTCAGTTTTCCCAGCCAAAAGTCCGATACTTTTTGTACATCCCTCATACAGTATTCGCACTACACCTTGATTACGTTTAAGTAATCAAGATCAAGAAGAACTGCAGCCTGGTTTGGAAATCACTACCAAACTGCACTTTCAGCTCTGTCGAGAGTTGGTTAAGTAACCGCGTTTCTAACATTATTTTCAAACCCGCTTCTCCGTTAGGGTCGCGGGGGCAGTAGCCCTATGGAGGATCTCTCAGCGATCGCGATCTTCCGCCATTAAGTGCATGTCCTCCCTGGTAATACCCAAGCGACTCGAACCCAGATTCTCCGTGTAGTCTAGCCACCTGGTATCCACCGACCCCTTGGTCTCTTACCAGCCGGCTTGGAAAATAGCAACTGCCTAGAGAGACCAGTTTGCAGCATCCGTATCACGTGGCCATACAAGCGCAACTGAGATCTCTCAATGCGGAGAAGTAGCGGCTCAACACCTAAAGACTCCCTTATTGTGCTGCTGTGCACTCTATCAAGTAGGATAACACTTGATTTCGGCCGCTTGTACCCGCGATCGCACTCTTTCAGTCATTACCCAAGCCTCATGACCATAGGTGAGAATGAGGACAAAGATTTGAAGACGGAGAGCTTGGCTTTGTTACCCAGCTCACGTTTCGTTACCACGGATCGCCACAGTTCACGTCTGACACTGCTTGCTGCACCGATCCGAGCATCCAATTCTTTCTCCTGCCGTCCATCACTCGTGAATGCAATCCCGAGATACTTAAATTTCTCCACCTGTCTTAATGACAGAGCGCACTGAGCAGGTGTTCTTGAAAGGACCAGAACCTCGGTTTTAGCCACACTGATCTTCATTCCAGCTTCTTCACATTTGGCTACTGCAAACCGGTCTAGTGCATGCTGAAGGTACGTGCGAGAAGACAAAGTCTTCAGCAAAGAGCAACCTCTCTACCAGGCAGTCGCCCACACAAACACGCTCATCGTCTCGGCTGCCCCAGTCTATCCAGTCCATAAAAATAATGAACAAGATGGGCGACAGTACGCACCTTTAGCGGAGTCCAACACCCATGGTGAACGGTCTTGACTTAATGTCGTTTATCCAGACACACATGTCAGAGCTCCCGTATAGAGACATGATAGCAACCAGTAATTGCAATCCATCCACTCCATACTCTTGCATCACCTGCCAGAGCTTCTCCCGAGGAACTCTGTCCTATGCTTTTTTGAGGTCCACAAAGCAAGCGTAGACCTCTTTTGCATACCCCCAGGATTTCTCAAAGATTTGCCTTAGAGCAAAGATGTGATCCGTCGTGCTTCGGCCAGGTCGGAAACCACACTGCTCCACCGACAGTTGTTGTGATCTCTCTGATCTCCCTTTTTTGAAGATAGGGATCACAATTACTGTCTGCCATTGCTCAGGGGCCTGGCAATATAATGCATTAACCGACCCCTCCCCCCAACAAGGATGTGAAGTCCAAATTTGTAAAATAAAGAGCACACTATAATACGACAAGATAAAGGAACGTCAATTCACAAGGTATCATTCAAAGTAAGGCTAACAAAAACATACAGGTATTGGACATTGAAACTGAAACACCTTCGCAAATAGCACTGGATACCCCCAGGGCTGAATAGAACCTTCTGCTAGGTAAATTAATCGTATGCATATCAATGAATCACGTGTCAGAGCTCTTGGTAGCCACTCCAGTAGAAACGTTCCATAGTAAGCTTCAAATTGTCTGTGCAGAGCGCTATAATGGGAGACATATCCGACTTCAAAAGAGGGCAGATTGTTGGGGCGCGTCTAGCAGGTGCATCTGTGTCCAAAACTGCCACACTTTGTGATGTCTCACGTGCTACAGTATCCAGAGTGATGTGTGCATATGAACAGGAAGGACGAACCATGTTCAGGAGGAGCAACTGCAGGGGAAAACGGAAGTTGTCGGAAAGAGACGTCAGGACATTGACCAGGATTGTTGCACGAAAGCGGAAAACCACCGCAGCAGAAATCGCCGCAGAAACGAATACACACCTCCAGGAACCTGCGTGCACGAAGACAATCCGTCGTTACCTGCATAAATCCAACATCCATGGTAGGGTTGCTATACCGAAGCCTTTCATCAGTAGTACAAATGCCTCCAAGCGGGTTCAGTGGTGCCGGACACATAAAACCTGGATGTTGGACGACCTCAAACGCGTCATATTCTCGGATGAGTCCAGCTACACTGTCTTCCAAACAACATGGAGGGTATTCGTCGGAGGAGCCCCTCTCATGCCTACAACCCAGACTGCTTGGCACCCACAGTCAAACACGGAGGTGGATCAGTAATGGTTTGGGGCGCAATACCATGATACACATTGGGTCCACTAATTGTTCTCGGGGGACGTGTCACTGCCAAGGACTATAAGACCATTTTGGAGGACCATTTACACCCTATGGTTCAAACACTCTTCCCAGACGGTGGTGCAGTGTTCCAGGATGATAACTGCAAAAATTGTCGCAGAGTGGTTTGATGAGCATGACAATGAGCTTCAGCATCTGCCATGGGCCACTCAATCGCCGGATCTCAACATTATCGAGCCTGTGTGGGGTATCTTAGAGGATCGAGTGAGGAAACATTTCCCCCCACCGCGTACACGTGCTGAACTTGCAGCTGTGCTTCAAGAGGAATGGCTACAAATTCCTCTGCAAACTGTGCAGGACCTCTACCGATCCTTCCCAAGACGTGTTGCTGCTGTGCTGGCTGCCCACGGTGCCCCAACACCTTAGTAAATAAACATTTTGGATTTCTACCAGGTGTTTCGGTTTCAATGTCCAATACCTGTACGTCACAAAGCATGTGCATGTTGAAAACGAGGAAAGGCAACTCACAGGAAGTTCTTTAGCCAATCGCTTAATCATAGACTTCAAGTAAACTGGTAACTCCCTAATGGGCTGGTTGCTTGAAGTGAAGAAGTGAGGGCTCCTTTGCGAGAGAAGGCGCAACGCTTGCCACCCATAGCTACTGTCATAGATTTGCCTAAACAAGGAAAATAAAAAAAATATTAAAAAAAAAAAACGGTCTTTTTACAAGCGTTTTGACGCTTCACCAAATACCAGATCCTCAAGGCTATCTCACTTGTATTCTACATCTTTACTCGAGCTCAATTCATAGTGCTCCACAGCCTCTTCAAAGAAACCTTCCAGTGTAGGTAAGCAATCTCTATCAAATAAGAAAAGAAAGATTTACAAATTTACATGTAACAATATCAACATCGATTTAATGGCGTGAAATAATTTATTCAAATTTATGTAAAACTGCGTTGTCAACAGGTTTCAAAGAACTTCGTACACAAGGGGTCACCAGCATATAGAACTTTCCTGAAGGCTGTAGAAACACCCAGAATGCTTTGCATCAGGCTTTAAAAGCACCGTCCACGCAACAGAGCTCAGTATTTGTGTTGTTTTGAACCATGGGACGTGGTAAGCCAGTAGAAACGTGTATACGGCAGTTCCAGAATAACAAATCCCAGCGAGCTATTGCCCATGAATTATCAGTTTCACTCTCTCTCTACTCTTAACGGGATCATCAAGCGTTTCAGAGAAATCGGGAAAACAGAACCAGGGACTGCACCAGGCAAGCAGCGATTATTGAATGTTAGGGACCTACGAGTATTTCGACGTTACATTGTGAAAAACAGGCATGCTCCGATAAGTGAAATGACTGTTTGGGCTCGAGAATATTTTCATATACCCATATCCGAAAGCACAGTCCGCCGTTACATCAGAAGATGCAACTATTACTTATACGCTACAAAGAGGAAGCCATTTATGAGCACTGTAGCTAAGCGTCGCCGGGTAGCATGGGCCAGAACCCATCTAAAGTGGATCCTTGCCCAGTGGAATAGTGTTCTGTGGTCCGACGAGTCCACTTTTGCAGTGATGTATGGTAACAACGGTCGCAAGGTGCTAAGGACCAAGCACGAAAGTAATCATCCCGACTGTTACCAGAAGAAAGTTCAGAAGCCTGCATCGCTGACGGTGCAGCCGGGACAGGATCGCTTCACTTTTGCGAGGGCACTATTAACTCTGCTGCTTATATAAACATTCTTCAACAGCATCTGCGTCCATCCTGCCAAATGTTGTTCAATAGAAGACCAAGCATCTTTCAGCAGGACAACGCGAAGCCTCGTGCTGCTCGGAACACCAAGGTTTGGCTACAACAGCAGCGTTTCAGGGTGCTTGACTGGCCTGCCTGCAGCCCAGATCTGTCACCCATTGAAAATGCATGGCGCATTTTAAAGTGAAAAGTCAGACAGCGGAAGCCTCGAACACTGCAGCAGTTGCGAGCGTGTATTTTCGAAGAGTGGGACAAAATTCCAGTAGAAACAACGCAGAAGTTAGTGTCCAGCATGCCTCAACGACTTCGGAAAGGTGACGCCACTCGGTGGTAATGTGCAATAAACGGTACGGTGTACGAAGTTCATTGCAACGTGTTGAAAACGGAACATTACAAAAAGTCGCTTATTTAATTTTTATGTTGCAATGCTATATGAGAGTTGTACTAAAGCTCTGTGCACTCAATAAAGTAATTTTCATTTGTTTACAATTAGTTTCGTTGTACTTATTCAAAATTCTGTAGGTGTCCGAAGTTCATTGACGCTAGGGTTGTACAAATAAGATTCTACACATGATTATAGGCCTACTTCATATCGTTCTCTCAACGGTATAAAATGAGTAGTGACAATGTATTCCTTGGTTCATATTTATTGATGAATTTATCGATGAGTTCACATCCTATTAATTAAAAATTCACTCCGATAGCTATCGAGCGTGAGCGTTCATCGACAGCGGCGGATTGAATCACCGGGTCACCCCCGATTGTATCCCGATGAGCCGGACGGATGCATTTACTTTCTCGCGATTGAGGGCCGCTTTTGCCGATTTTTCCCGGTACCTGCCCGGTATGATTTAGACTGCCAGTCCGCCCATGATCATCGATCAACGTGAGCACTGCATCTAAAACCTTCCTGCCCTTATCGTTCACTACACAACCAACATCATCAACTTTCAAATCTGATCACGTTCAAACGCGCCTGTTTGCTTTCGCTTTGCAATAGTGGCCGACAGTGAAAGCGTATCCCATCTCCAAGTATGTTCCGAATGCGTTTATAGTTTTATAATGAATCTGAAGTCGCAAAACATGCCAGGAAACACGAAATTTTTTTGGGATAAATCTTCCCTTTTAGGTGACGCCGACACGCACTCGCTTCGCTCCCGCTCCACAACGGCCGACTCCCGCAGCCAGCTTACGATTGGCACGCACACACATGGTAGGGGCGAAGGAGCTGAAGACAAAAGCGAAGATTATTGTATATTTTTTATTTTTTAAAATTTTATCTCTTAGGTTTCGAATTTTCTTTAAAGTTTCGTTTTTCTCGTACGTAGATTTTTGCGTTTTAACGCTCGTTTTTGCATTGAAATCTAATAAATCCCCACCAGATTATAATATAGGAAAAAAAATAATAAATAATTACGCTTAAAACAGAAAGTTTAAAGCCTAATTTTATGGATGTTATGGGGGAGGCCGAGGCTGCGTTGATCTTCTAAGAAATCGACGCTAACAATTGCAGCACACACACGAAACATTCACACTCCTCGCAACAATATAAATAACTCTTCACCAGACACTTAGCGTACACTTTCCCAGGAATGCTGAGCAAAGAGATGCCTCGATAGTTGTTGCAATCTCTCTGATCTCCCTTTTTGAAGATAGGGATCACAATTCCTGTCTGCCATTGCTTAGGGGCCTGTCCAGATATCCAAGCAACCTGACACACTCGAGTCAGCCACAGGATACCATCCTGATTTAAGGCCTTTAACATCTCGGACCGGATTTCATCATCACCTGCAGCTTTGCCAGTCTTCAGGGACTTAATTGCCCATCTGACTTCTGTTTCAGTGATACACTGAGACTACGGTTGCTCTAACAATCGCCTAAAGCAGGACCAAGCCCTCAGACTCTCAGGTTACTGCGTCTTTCGCAAAGACTGAATTCTTTCTTAATCTCCAGTATTAATGGCGGGGGACTTGAATGCTAAGTACCGTGAATATTCTACTATAACGCGACCTCTTGTATAACGCGACTCAACTTTTTCGGCCCAAAAAATCGGCAAAAATCCTATCCTCTTGTATAACGCAACCCCCATTTTTGACTCCTCGCGAGAAATAAACTGTACGAACTTATACAGAAAAAAAATCTTTATTTTTAAATAGTCTGGATATTTAATATTCAAAAACCTTCAAAATCTGATTCATGTGTGTCTTCGAACAGGTCTTTCCACTCTTCCTCAGTTAATTTGACATCTGTATCCCAGTCTTCTTCCTCTAAACAATTGGCTGCATCTTCATCTTCATCGTCCCACAGAAGATCATCTTCTGTGCCATCCATTTTGTTGGCGATCCCAGTTTTCAAAAAACTCCTTCTAACCATGGCTTCTGGAATCGAATCCCAAACCTGTTTAACCCAATTAGTTACCTGCGAGAGGCTGGGCTTTTTCAGGTTTTCTGCTGGTGTCAACTGCACCTCGTCAGATGCCATCCAGCTAATCCAGTACTGCCTCACTCTGTCCTTAAATGGCTTATTAAGAACCACGTCAAGTGGTTGCAACAGGCTTGTCAGCCCACCTGGGATGACTGCCTGGTTTGTTCTCGTTTCCTTAAGCTTTGCTTTTACTTGCTCTGTGAGGTGGCTTCTGAACTGGTCCCAGACCAGCATTGCGGGCGGCTTTGACATTGCACAGGTTCTTCTGCTCCATATTTTCTGTAGCCATAACTTCACACCGTCTTCATCCATCCACCCTCTAGGATGGACATGAACAATCAACCCAGGCGGGAACTTTTCACCTTTTGGTAAGGTTTTCCTTTTAAAAATAACCATGGGCGGTAGTCCTGAATCACTAAATAAATATGCTGTAGATCGAATCTAAAAGTGTTGATGAACTTGATGAATAGGTTGTACTGATTTACACTCACATTGCCAGAGTTTATATAGTGCTTGCAGTGCTATTGTCAATCAAAACTAACCAATCAACACAAACTGGTATATTGGGTGGTAATGTCCATTGGCTGAAGAGTTCTTTTTTTACATGTTTTTATGGAATGAATCAGCATATCGTGCCTGTTTGTAACCCAAATGATTTTAATGGGGGAAATTAAAAGTTCAGTTACATGCATTTTTACACCAAAATTCAATTTAATTTTGGAAGATTTGAATTTAATTCGTCTGAAGCAGTTTGCAAGTTTATAGCCCTACATTGATAGGGAAAGCTTTCTCACTCGCACATGACAAAAAAACACAACAGTACATCAATTTTCTTAATAAAAAGACAAGTAATCTTTATTCAGTTTAATATTTTCACCACATTATATTTTCTTGTAGGCTTTGGTTCGAGGCAGTTTGGAAGTAGGCCTATTTATCAATGTTTGGGAGAAGTTATTATCGATGTTGTTAACGATGTTGTTATTATTGATGTTGTTATTATCGACGATCGGCCGCAGTCGTCGGAGGGCTGATTTTTATCCTCTAGTATAACGCGACCCAGCAAATTTAGATGCTTTTTTAGGCCAAAAAAATTCGCGTTATAGTAGAATATTTATGGTACTTACAGTACGTCATAATCAGAACGGTGTCATACGAGGTCTGTTCAAAAAATACGTAGACTGACATCATAAAACAAAATATACTTTATTCAGAAGTTACACATACTTTTGGAAACAGTCCTGGAACGCTTCTTTTGTGATGTCCTTCAGCGCCTTCGTCGCATTTGCCTTTATGTTGGGAATCGTCTCAAATCTCCTTCCTTTCAAAGGTCTTTTGAGTTTGGGAAACAAGAAGAAGTCACAAGGAGCGAGGTCAGGTGAGTAGGGTGGGTGAGGAAGAACAGTGATCGAGTGTTTGGCCAAAAACTCTCGAGTTCTGAGGGCTGAATGGGCTGGAGCGTTGTCGTGACGAAACAACCAGTCACCTCTCGTCCACATTTCTGGCCTTTTCCACTCGTCCAGTGGCAGTTTTTCCGAGTTTAACACAAAATTGCACAGCAACTCTTTGCTCGTTCGAGTCACTCATTCTCAAAAATCCGCCAAACGAAAAAAAACCACTTCACAATCAATACTGATATTTGCAATCAAAAAACTGCCTTGTAATCAGCGGATCTGTCAGAAGATGGCGACACCAAGCGATTTTGATTGGGACCAACAGGGCCCACGCAATTCAAACAGTCTACGTATTTTTTGAACAGACCTCGTATTATCTAGTCACGGGCTGGTTATCGCGCTGATCATATCTATTCTATCCCCCCCATGCTTTGGAGGGCAGGTAAAGCGGTCTTTATTCAATACTGGGATGATGCAAAATTCCCTAGTAGAAAAAGACAACCAGATCATTCCCACTCAGCGATGATCTACCCTCTGTACAAGAAGAAGCAACCGCCATGGCTCTTATATTTAGCGTTTAGATGAATCTATTTGTGGTAAAGTGATGCTTTATACGAATAATTATCCGTTTGTTTATGTTGCGTGTGTATGGTCTGTTGTCCTGTTTGAATGGAGAAACAACAACTATATGTTTATCTTCTGGTAAACTTAGAACTAATAAAAAACCCTTTCACCACAACGATAATAGATTGAAAATATACAACCTGATACTGGAAGTACTTTTTCGGAAGCAATTGCTTCCATCATTCAGCAGCCCAGGAGCACCTCAAGGAAACTGAGAGAACTGCCTGTGTCTTGAAACAGCATCTCTTTGGACCTTTATTCATTTACAAGGCATGTTTTTTAAGTAAGTACCGTTTTGCGATTCCGCCGCCGCAGCGCTACGGTCGGCGTTCCGCGCATGCGCGCTGGTTAACTACATCTCTTGTCTACGCACTGACGCCATTACAGTCTGATTCTTCATTGTATACGTTGTTTACTGAGTGTTTAAGATGCCTCCGACAATCGTGAGTCCCGCCGATTGTGAAGTACGGGCTGTTATACGATTTCTTAGTGCTAAAGGCGTAAAACCGATCGATATTCATCGTGAGATCTGTGAAGTGTACGGACAAAACATTACGAGTGATGGAATGGTAAGGAAATGGGTGAGAGCATTTAAAGATGGCCGCACAAATGTGCACGATGAAGAACGGAGTGGGCGTCCTTCGGTCGTTAATGAAGATTTGGTGCAGAAAGTGGACGAAAAGGTGAGAGAAAACAGACGCTTTACAATTTCATCATTGTGCGACTGCTTTCCTCAATATTCTCGTAGTGTTTTGTATCGCATTGTGACCGAGAACTTGAATTACCGGAAATTGTGCTTACGTTGGGTTCCAAAAACGTTGACGGATTTGCACAAAACCCAACGTTTAGGCAGTGCATTGACTTTCCTTGAGCGGTACCACAATGAAGGTGAAGATTTTTTAGACCAAATTGTTACTGGTGACGAAACATGGGTGGCCTACGTCACACCAGAATCGAAACAACAATCCATGGAATGGCGACATTCATCATCACCCAAAAAAGTGAAGTTTAAGCAAACAATTTCTGCCCGGAAAATCATGTGCACAGTTTTTTGGGACAGAAAAGGAGTATTGCTAGTGGAGTTTCTGCCTCCTAATGAGACAATCAATGCAGCGTCTTATTGTGAGACATTGAACAATCTGCGTCGTGCAATCCAGAACAAAAGACGTGGCAAGTCGAGTAAGGGTATCGTTTTGCTGCGTGACAATGCCCGTCCACATGTGGCTAATCGGACCAAAGATCTCATCAAATCTTTTAAATGGGAAACTCTAGATCATCCTCCATGCAGCCCTGATCTGGTGCCCAGCGACTACCATTTGTTCCTGCACTCGAAGAAACACCTGGGTGGTCAGCGTCTTCCAGACGATAACGAAGTCAAAACATTTGTGATACAGTGGTTAACGAGTCAGGCGGCAGAATTTTATGAGGAGGGTATTCAAAAACTGGTGCCACGTTATGACAAGTGCCTCAATATTCACGGAAATTATGTAGAAAAGTAGATCAAGGTACAGGCTTTCATGTAAAAATAAAATTATTGCGATATCTTTGCACGTCTTTTTTTAATTCCAAAACGGTACTTACTTAAAAAACATGCCTCGTACTATAGATATCACGAAGATGCTCGATGAACTCTAGGTATGTGAAATCATTCAATTAGTTTAATAAGTCGAAAGGAATGCGGAGCATGGGCCCGATGTAATGATGTCAGCTACTCGATGATGCCTCAATCGTGCAGGACGAACCATGAACACCCAGAGCGTGATGTGATCGCCAATTAAAGTAAAGTCTGTTAATACTGTGGGGTGTTGCTGAGCTTGGTGAGTGACTTTTTCATTTATTATTCAAGTTTATGGACCCTCCCACGGAGGACATCAAACTAAGAACGTAACGCCACTCGGTGCTGCTTTCTCGTGGCGTTTGTAATAAAAGCCTCACCTCTGCTTGAGGACACCTGGACAATATCCGCTTTCAGAAGAAATATTTTACTTTTTAACGTAATTAAGCTAAGAGCACCCTAAACACGAGACATGACAGTACCGTGCAGATGTTACAGCTAGTCTTGGGGAATGAAGGGTAATTACTCCAAGCACTGAATGCCAAACGAGATATAAGCGCACAGCTTGGCGTTGGTGTAGCTCGGGAGCTCGCCAGTTTTTGCGCCCGCCAAGAGGAGTTACCGTGCCTCCCCCCTCTACTATTGCGAAAAGGTGCTGTATGCCAGCGTGTGTTTGTTATTTGGGAATCCTTATTCAGGGGTATGGAGCTGGACGTTTCGGACATGTCAGCCCTGGGAGTAAGTTTCTCTCCCCCCTGTCCTCGTTTAAGAAGACCCTGGGTATATTGCTGTGGTTGTTCATGAAGCCATGTGCCGGTATGATTCTACAACCTCTGACAATTAAGTTCGGTGAATGACCTCATATTGCTAACGGTCGTAGAGTGCGCTATCATTGTATCCTGCCCCAGACAGGTTGAAACATGTTTAAACAAATTTGAGAGAATCAGTGCTGCAAGTGTGTTTATTGTGTTTAAACAGGACATTGAAGAGAGAAGGATCAGCGAACGAAAGAGACTCATGAAATGCTGACAACAGTTTACAAAGAAAGTGGTATCACTTTGAAGTGTGTTTATGAGTAGTTTAAACCGTTCCAAGGAGGCCGGAACACCGTGGAAGACGCCCCCTGAAGTGGCCAGACATCCAACATAATGTTACGACCCAATTGAAGGCTATCCCTAAAAACGACTACGCCAGGAGTTTCCAGGACTTGTACAGGCGTTCCCAGAAGTGCATTACAATCAACAGGGATTACTTTGAAGGATAGTAACTGCTGTTTCATGTAAGCCAGCAATCCACTCGCAATATGAGGTCATTCACCAAACTTAATTGTCAGAGGTTGTAGTTATCGAGCACTGCTCAGCGCAATTTAAGCGTTTTGCATAGACTTGTGTTTTTTAACCCCCCCCCCCCCCCACCCCTCGATGGATGAACTATGCTATACTGTAGATGTAAAGAGTGAATAGGGAAAACAAAGTACATATCATTTGTGTCGGTATCTCCTCCGCCGTTTGGTCCCGACCCCTTGACATGCCCATTCCCCAGCGCATACATGATTGAGGTTGTGTTACCGTTTATGTATGGTACTTGGCGGGTGGACATGTCACAATTCTTTATTTTTAAGTGAATTTAAAAAAGAAATTTTCTCACCTTTTCTGTGACCTACACGACTCCATGTTATCTGGACACAGGTTCCATAATCTCGTTAGTTCCCCACTGAACATAGAAAGAAATAACAATGCAATGTTTATCAAAAGAGTAAGAAACAAGGGGAAAAAAATCGCATACTTGCAAGAAAGAACAATATGTGAAACGCAAATCTGCATCTTGTTCTATCTTGTGGATGAGAGGTTTTCCTCCGTTTTAAAATTTTTTCCACATCAACGAACATACAGTATATGATCAAAAATATCCGGGCACCCCTCACAGATCATCGATTGGCCCAACGTCACATGATAATGACTTGCACATCATTTAAATAGCTTCCCACACCTTCAGACACAACTCTGCTTGGACATTGGCAAGAATGGGTCGTTCGGCAGAGCTCAGTGAGTTCCAACGTGGAACCGTCGTTGGATGTCACCTATGCAGCAAGTCCGTGCGTCACGTTTCCAGCCTTCTTCAGATACCCAAGTCGACAGTAGGCGATGTCATTATGAAATGGAAGACCCGGGGATCAACAACAGTTCAACAACGAACCGGTAGACCCAAGAAACTAACGGACAGAGACCGTCGAGTGCTTCGTCGTGTCAGCCGCAGCAACCGGAAGTCCTCGGCGGAAAAAATTGCCACAGAGTTTCGAAACGCCTCTGCAAACGATGCCAGTACCGTGACAATTCGTCGGGAACTGCACACGATGGGATTCCATGGCCGTGCTGCTGCCCACGAGCCCCACATCAGCAGGGTCGACGCCAAGCGACGTCTGGAGTGGTGCAAAGCCCACAGAAACTGGACAATGGACCAATGGAAACGTGTAATGTGGAGAGACGAATCTCGCTACACACTCTGGCAATCCGATGGACGAGTTTGGGTTTGGTGCATACCTGGAGAATGCTTCTTACCTGAGTGCACAGAGCCCACAGTCAAGTTCGGAGGAGGAGGAGTCATGGTGTGGGGCTCATTTTCACGGCACGGACTGGGCCAGCTCGTTCCTGTGCAAGGAATCATGAACTCCGACCGTTCGGTGGAAAGTCTTCCCCGAAGGGTGGAAGCTGTGGTTCGGGCAAAGGGATGTGCAACGCCCTATTGATTTCCATGAAATCGTGGCTAGAGCGCAAACATGCATGTGTCCGGATATTTGTGATCATATAGTGTATACGAGGGTGGGCTGAAAAGTAATTCCTCCAAAATCGTAACGAATTTAAATTTTTTTTTTTTCAAATGATGGCTTATTTTGTTCTCTTCTCAATGCATTATTCACTTTTCAACATAGTCCCCATCTCTGTCCACACACTTTTGCCAACGTGACACTAGTCGTGACATCGCGTCGGAGAAGAAGTCCTTTGGTTGTTTTCGACACCAGGATCGAATCGTGTCTTTCAGCTCGTCATCAGAGCTCAATCGATGTCCTTTAAGTGATTCTTTAAGCTTTGGGAACGAGTGAAAATCGCTGGGAGCGAGGTCAGGGCTGTACGGCGGATGCGGTAGAACCTCCACGAACTTCAGTCGCTGCAACCCTTCTTGTGTTTCTCGACTCGTGTGTGGACGTGCATCGTCATGCTGCAGAATAGGGTCCATACCCTTCCGAACTCGGAGCAACCGGGCGCGAAGCTTCTCTAGCGTTTGCACGTACTGTTTTGAGTCCATCGTGGTTCCTGGTTCCAAGAAGTCCAGGTGGACGACACCCTGGAAGACCCAAAAGATGGTCAACATGACTTTCCCTGCTGATTCGACAACCCTGAACTTTTTGGGACGTGAATATGTTGCATGCCGATATTCCAACGATTGTCGTTTGTTCTCTTGGTCAAAATGATGTGCCCACGATTCATCCCCCGTGAGAATGCGCTGCAGAAAAGCCTCACCCTCACTCTCGTACCGGGCCAACAGATCCTGGCAAACGTTCTTTCTCTTCTCTTTGAGTTCAGAAGTAAGCATAAGCAGTAGCCAACGAGCACACACCATACGATATCCCAGCAACTCGGTTATGATAACGTGCACTCTCTCCTTGGAAATTTGGAGCTCTGTAGCGATGTCATATTGCTTAATTCGGCGGTTGGAACGAATCATTTGGTCGACACGAACTCGATGTTGCTCGTCTGTTGCTGTGATTGGTCGTCCACTGCGGGGTCGATCAGCTAGGCTAGAGCTTGCCGGGTTTCGTTCTTTGACTAATCTTGCCCATCTTCTCACTGTACTGACGTCAAAAGTTGCATTGCCGTATACAGCTGTCATTCGGCAATGAATTTGGACAGGATCGCAACCTTCAGCTGTCAAAAACTCAATCACCGTGTGCTGTTTCAACCTGACTTCCATGTAGGTCGCCATTATGTTTCATTTTCAGCACACGTACACCATCTAGTGACGTAGACATAAAGTGTTTTTGAAAGAGAACAAAATAAGCCATCATTCGTTAAAAAATAAAAGTGTTATGGCCTTGGAGGCATTACTTTTCAGACCACCCTCGTATATCGTATGCACCCCCCCCCCCCCCCAACATTTAAAATGTTGGCATAATATTGGCAAACATGGTTAAAATATGCTGGCTAACATGTTGAAGAGACGAAGGGCAAATGCTGTCCAGATGGGGCAAAATGTGGGCCCACACGTAGTGCCTATTGAATATGTTAATTAAAAAAAGCAAATTGCAGCATGTTTATCATAAGAGTCATCAACTTACTTTCCAATTAAAATCTTGTTACTTCTAACGGCAGTTTTGATTTCATCACCCAACCTTTTTCTCGACCTGCGTAAGCACAACAAAATAAGAAAATGAAATCCATAAACTTAAGCAGTCAGACACAACAACACTACACTGAGTTAGCAAAACTCACGGGATTGATGGGCATGGCTCACGAATTCACAGGGGTAACGGATTCTGGGAATGGACCATTAGACGTTGTGGGAAGAGCTTGGATAAGTGATTAATCAGAAATGGCACGTCGTCACGAGTTGACGTCTTTTGAACGGGGTATGATAGTAGGTGCCCGACGCATGGGATGTTCCATTTCGGCAGTGGTGCAGGAATTTGGCTTTCCCCGCTCAACTGTCTCCAGGGTGTATCGGGAATGGTTGGATGAAGGCATCACAGTCCACAACAGGCACCAGACCGGGCGTCCAGCTACCCTGAATGATCGTGACCGGCATCACCTGGGACGAATGATTCAGAGAGACAGGAGCGCAACAGTGCAGCAAATCACAGACCAGTTCAATACTGGCCGCACTAGAAACGTCTCTCGGTGTGCATCCATAGGAATCTGCATGCCCTCGGGTTTAGCAGCCGTCGCCCTACACGGGTGCCAATGCTTACCCAGCGTCGTCGGACACTCCGGCATGCATTTGCCACCAACCATCTAGGCTGGACTCTGCAACAGTGGCGTAACGTCATATGGTCGTATGAGTCATGATATCAACTGTACCACGCTGATGGGAGGCACCGTGTGTGGCGCAGACCTCACGAAACGATGGATCCTGCATGCCAACAGGTGGTGGGGCGTCAGTGATGGTCTGGGGTGCATTTTCCTGGCTTGGAATGGGCCCTCTGGTTATCCTGGACCAAACGTTGAATGGTCCACGGTATCGTCAACTCATCGGAGACCATCTGCACCCGTTTATGACATTTCAACACCCTGACGACGTAGCAGTCTTTCAAGATGACAATGCTCCACCACATCGCTCCAATGTCGTCCGCGAATGGTTCGAGGAGCATGCAGGAGAGGTCCAACGACTGAGCTGGCCAGCCCAGAGCTCTGACATGAATCCCATTGAGCATATCTGGGATGCTGTTGAAGTCAGGCTCCGGGCACTGGATCATCCGCCCATGAACGGGCAGCAACTATCTTCGGACTTGTGTCAACTTGCAGACCAGAGGTGGCCCGACCAGATATTAAGTAACTATCCCATGAGTTTTGCTAACTCAGTGTACATCCATTTAGATCACCTTTCGGAGGTTAACAGTTTTCTATCGGCATCTTCTTCGTTGTTCGTATTAAACTCTGGGCAGCCTTCATTTTTCCATTTGTTCCAATACTCTTCGTGTTTAAGTGTATGCTGCAAAAAAACAAAAAAAAACCCAAACCAAAAAACCGACATTATTTTCACTACGATATACAGGGTGTTCAATTTATCTGAAGACATTGAAATATCTCGAGAACCACACATCGCATCAAAAAAAGTGTGGAATGAAAAATGTTCTTCTCGAAGGGAGACATCTAATGATACAGTCGAACCCTGATAACTCGAATCTTCAGCGGACCAGATAGAAAATTTGAGTTATAAGGTTTTCGAATTAACCAGTAAATTGAAAACGAGGCTAGAGGACAATTATGAAGATTCCATAATTGGCAGTCGTCAGCCCTCTAGCGGCTAATGATTCAAGCTTCCAATATGGCCGCCGAAGACGGGAGGTGAACACGACCTATAATATGTTTTGATTAGTACCTTTATATGATCAGTACCCTGGCAAGGGTTGATAATTAGGTTTATCTCATGCGGAGTGCAACTAATACTGCTACTCCTTAGCACAAGGGCTATTATGTATATTGAAGGCGAAGATGCGATACTGTTTCTCCCACAAAATATTACCTGCTGAGCATTTAAAACTGCTTCCCCCTTTACCAAGCACCTTTTTCTTCAATTACTGGCATTCAATCTAAGATGACTTAAAATATCAGCGATGGATATAGAGTGGTTCGTGCTTATTAAAGTAGCTTCATCACTAGCTGCCATGCTGTGAGGTATCGATTGCTGCATCACCTCCCCTCTTCGTCAGCCATATTGGAAGCTTGAGTCATTGGCCGCTAGAGGGCTGACGACTGCCAATACTTCACAATGTTTTTATAAATTCGAATTTTTTTTATGAGATCCATTTACAATTACAGTATGGACCTCGTAATTTGCGGTGCGTTTTATTGCAAAATCAGCTCCGATCTCGTTTTGGCATGGCTTCAGAATTCTACTTCCGGTTTGAAAAATATTCGAAAAGCATCTCTTCGCGATTTTTGAGCATTTATTTTTAATCTGACGACATTTATGATAAATGTAAAAATGTTTTACATTCAAAAATTGACAGAGAATTCACATTTTTCTCAAATTTCCATCACTTTTACGTCAACAAAGGCAGTGCGATCTTAAGCGTTTCGAAAAGAACATTTGAAAATAAAATAGCAACAGCCATTCTGAAGTGCATGGCTACTTCTAAAAATTCACTCGCGATCATTCATGCAATGAACTTTACGGTTAGCATGAACACTGCCTCTAAAATCGAAAGCACAATCATCATCATTTCTACGTTTAAAAATTCAACCATTGAACGCTCGCAATCAACAAGTTCGATTTTCAATTTCGTGTTCGCATTAAGTTTTGATTTCAACAATGGCTGCCAGCAACCGTGAATTTCTACACAGTTTTCTTTGTCATGTGGACTTAAAATTAAAGTTAAAAAATGAAATAACGTTTCATTAGGCAAAGCTTTTCAAGGATAGTGGGTGAAATTAAAGGCACACTTGGATACAACTCGGAGGGG
>JAHWFO010003288.1:0-14321 GCA_023313115.1 Rhysida immarginata
TTTTATAGCATTTTTACAAAGGGACTTTAATTATAATCACCTTGTACATAGTATACATACATAAGAGTTCTATTTGATTTTATGGATCGTGCATGTTACGGATACAAGCTCTTGGAAAAAAGTAGAAGCAGTAGCCGCCGTTCTTTTCTACAATCGCAGCATGCGTATGTTCCCAGGAGACAAGTTTCTATCCCAACCAGACTGTGAGAAAATGGATCCTAACGAAAACAGGACGGATAATTGGCATTACCTAACAAATAAATAAATCAGTATATACGATCAATAATTTCGGATAAACACGTTTAAGGCGAAACGTGGGCCCAGGGATGGATGAAAGGGAGGAAGGTGCTTCGTTTCTCGTATGCTTAAACATCAAAATTAGTTTCTCGTATGCTTCTACCTAAGTGATGATAACTAAGTGATAAATTAAAGAACTGTAAATCTGTAATAAAATTAATAAAATAAAATAAGTTCATATTACTGGAAGATTTAATATTTTTTATCTCACTACTAATGTATCGTTTGTCATCTTAGATAATAAGAAAATATTCTTTTGAAAAAACGAAAATACAGTTGCATACAATAAGTTAAATATTGGGAGAAAAATTTAAAGTAATGTGTATACCCTAGGCCTGAAAATTTAGGCTAATTTTCTTTTAAAATTATACTCATCTACAAGAATATATACACTCCCCTCCCTCAATTAGTCATTGGACAGGTAAAGAGAGAAATACATCCATCATTCTTCCCCAAGCCACTGTTGTACTTTTATTTATTTTTTTTTTATTACGGAGTTAAGATATATCATACAAAGCCCAAAACAGATCTGTATGGTCTAATGGACCGACAAGTTAGATCCCTGAGGGCGCCAACCAAATACATATTGAAGAGTACAAGTTAGTAGAACTAAACATTATAATCAAAAAGAAAGGAAATAAACAACAATAATAAGCAGACTTACAAGAACGTACTATAATGAATAAAAAAAAGGTAAGTGCATATATCTGTTAACTTGAGTTGCAAATAACCTCAGCAGTACCTTTTTGAATGAAACCATACAGGAAATTACATCCAAATCAAAAAAAAATTCATTCCCGCCCATTTCCCACATGGGTGTATAGAAATATAACATACCAAAGTGATACTAATTATTTAATATTAACTAAAATTACAATCCAACATCGGAGCTCGAGGGGTGCCAGAGTGGTCAAATTGACCAACAAAAAGGCACCACTAGACCAATGTAAATAAAATACACATTGCTCAAACAAGGTAAAGAGTAGAAAAACAGATAATACACTAACAAAAAAATGTTTATAATCAGAGGAAAAAAGAAAGAAATTAGCCTCAACAAAGACTATTACAAAAAAACAAAAACAACAAACACTATTATATGTCTAATAATAAACAAACAAAACTTAAACAAGAAAAAAAAACAATGTAATTTTTTAAATCCGAAAGTTCAGGGGAAGATGGAAAACGTGATATTTTAAAAGTTTATAAAAAGCAAGATAAGACGCTACAGCGCGTAATTCGGCTCCAGCATATGACAGACATCGACGGCGGTAATTGGGTTTAGTTAGCGGAGGATATAGGTCGTGGGACGATCGTGTTGGATATCGATGGTTATCAGCAGTAGGAACAAGGAAAATAGGAGTTGAAACAGACAAGATTGAATTCGAAGCTTTAAATACGAATGCACAAACACAAACAAAATACAATTGGTAAACGGTGAAAATACGATATTCGCTAAAATAACGTGACACAGATGCAAATTTAAACATTCTAAGAAGAGTTCGTATGAACCATTTCTGGAGTTTAAGAATCCGAGTAAGGTTCCAAGAAGTGGAAGATCCCCAGAAAATAATGCTGGAGCAAAGAGAGGAGTGAATCCACGCATTATATAAGAGTAATAGAATTTTAGGGTGCAGGTAGCGTAGTCTGAAGATAATACCTTGTTTCGGGTTAAGATTAATAAGTAATGAGTCAATATGCTGGTCCCAACTAAGGTCCTGAGAGATAGTTATATCCAAATATCTAAAGGAGGAAACAGTAGATAATAGATTACCATCATAATAGAGAGGCAATACTTTAGGTACATCGCGCTTGTTTCTCTGATAGAAAACCATAGCTTTTGTCTTTTCAGTGTATACACGCAATGAATTCTTGTAAGACCAAATTTTCAAATCGGTAAGGACGTCGTTAAGCGCAGATATCATTTGAAGAGCACCAGAGCTGGCCGCTATAAATGTTACGTCATCAGCATATAAAATTATCCGAAAAGATGTGCGAGGTGTTAAAGCCAAGCGTAAATTATTTATGAACAAGGCAAAGAAAAGAGGAGAAAGTATTGAATCCTGGGAACACCTAAGTTTCTTTTCAACAAATGGGAAGATGTTTCAACATAGGTAAGAAAATAAGTTCTGTTAGAAAGAAAGCTCCCCAGTCATTGTAACGGGGGTCCACGAATACCATAGAAATTGGATAGTTTATACAGGAGAAGATCGACAGGTACCGAATCAAAGGCCTTGGCAAAATCAACGTAGACCGCAGCTACAAACTTGTTAGAAGCCATTTCACGCGAAGTGAATTCTAAAAATTCATTACAGGCGGTTTCAACTTTTCTTTTGGGCACAAACCCATGCTGACAAGTAGTAATTAAAGCATTTTCATGGACATATTGCGACAATCGTTGGTAGAACAGTTTTTCAAAGAGTTTGGGAGAATATCGGCAAGGCGGTAATTGGCCGATAATTCGAGAATAGCGTGGGGTCACCCTTTTTGAAACTCGGGGTAACTCTAGCTATCTTTAATGCTTCCGGAAAGATAGCTGTTGAAAGCGACTGGTTGAATATAATGGTGAGAGGATAAGACAGCTCCCGGTAAAGAAAAATCACAGCGTCAGGTGGAAACCCCAGAGGATCAAGGGACGTAGGCGACTTTAGAAGGAGAATAGTGTTACTAACCTCCGCAGCGGTCGTTGGAACCGCAAAAAAACTTGAAACAAAGTTGCGAGAAAGATTATCCCAAGTCGCATTGCCAAAGTTAGACGGACCATCATAACTTGGCAGTAAAGATTGCAAAAAAACTGTGAGAGTCGAGCTAGGGATCTGATCATGCTGCACAAATGGGGACTGTGAGGAGTGGACGCCAGACGATAAATTTTTTAACACGCTCCATTTATCTTTGTTTGAATGAAGGCGGTCGAACAACCTATCAAAATAAATATATTTGGCCTTCCTAATCTGTTTCCTAACAGCGTTGGACTAGTCTTTAAATCGTTTAATGTTTACCGCAGTAGGTTCACGACGGGCTTTCAAGTAATAATTATTCTTTTTCTTAACAGCCAGCAATATGCTGGGGGTAATCCACAGCTTCCGAGCTACGCTGTCAACCTTATTCCTGTTTAGCTCACGTCTATAAGGCAGATATCGATCGAACCCAAGGCTTTCGTGATTTAGAAAGGTGTCAAACAGCATTTTAGTATCATGAACGTCGGATAATAACGAAGCCCAATTAGTTAAAGTAAAGTATGAGGAGAGAGCCATGAGTCTATGATAAGAAATAACGCGCTTTCGAATAACCCTTGGTTTGCAGGATGACTGCAAGGTCAATTCAAAAATTATTAATAGCGGAAAATGATCAGAAATGGAGCTGTCAATGGCACAACAGAATAGAGTATTTAGAGTTGTAAAACAAGCATCAATTGCAGAGAATTTTCGGTGAAATACTGAAAAATGTGCATAAGTCGGGATAGTTAAAACCAGGCCTGACCTCATAATAGGTTCCAATAATAAATTCAAGCCAGGTGACGGAGTGCTTAAGTCGACGTTGAAATCGCCTACTAATATCAGTGGTTTACCAAGGTGCTGTAACTCGAGCAAATGTGATGTTAGGTAATTACAGAACTTGGACAACTGGCCAGCGGGTGGACGACAGAGCGCTGTAACAATATACTTACTGTTAATAATTAAAGTTAAAAGTTCATAGTCATCGGAAATAACAGTGTATTGGTTCAAAACTGAATGAGCCAGCCTACTCGAGACATAAATGCACAGCCCGCCACTACGCTTAGATACACGATTAACGGCAGCAACATTTTATCCTTCGATGGGCGGAATCTCACTATGGTCTCGGCACCAGGCTTCAGCGAAAACAAGCAGTCTTGGGTCATGGGCAAGAGTATTTAAATTGGCCAAGGCGCAAGCAAGATTTGCATTAAGGCTTCTAATGTTTAAATAGAATAAGGACAGGCTTTGACTTGCTGCCGAGATAGATAGGCCAGCTATAACAGAATTTGTTTTGTCAATGGGTATCGGATTTCTAAAAACAGACATAATATAGCCTCTTCGAGTTCAAACGACAAATTAATTAAATAATCCAAAAAAATTAAAACAAATTAAAACAAATATAAATAGAAAGAAAAACAGTATATAAAATTAAAAAAGAATGAAAAAAGTTAGAAAAAATTAGTAAATTTAGAGAAAAAAATTTAACTAAAAATAAAAATAATAAAAAATAAAAAAGGTAGAGAGCGAGCTAAATAAAGTGAGAAAACAAACACAAACAAAAATCAAAATTATTAATATTCAATATAAGAACTTATAAACTAAATACGAATCGAAACGATTAAAACAATGTGTAACTTTAGTTACAAGTAGACATTGTTAATACCAAACAATTTAGATTTACGTGGCTAAAAAAACAAAAACCGAAGGACAAAACCATCCAATAACATACTTTAATATAGAAAATAATATAATAAGTGTCAATCAAAGTCAACCAAAAAAACTTATCAAGGCGCCACAAGGAATAACAATAACATTCGGGTATCAAATGGATTGAAGATCCAGTGCACAGTAAATCAATCTAGGTTTCCCTTGGGAGTCTTTAATAAAAATTCTTCCTCCGTAGCTCCAAGCATTGGAGACCCCAAACTTTGATTTAGCTTCGCGAAGAAGTTTATATCTGGAAGTGGTAAGGTATCCGAGTCTCCCAAGTCTTTAGCTTATTCCTTTTTTTATGATCATGTCTCTGATGGAATATGTAGAAAACCGCACAATAACAGGACGAGGAGCATCTGAAGTATGGGGTCCCAGTCGATGGGCAGCTACGATGTCAGTAGGACCAACGGGAACGTCAAGCTTATCACGAAACAGAGCCGACATGATCTCTGTCAATGATTCAGACGGCACCTCCGTCAACCCGAACACACGAAGGTTTGCCCTTCGAGAATGCTGCTCCAGGTTGTCGATCGCTGAGAAGGCATCGTCAATCCTCGATCTACCATCGCTGAACACGTTGTCTTCAAGCTTGACTAAATTGTTTCAAAGAAGCGTATAATTTGAATCTAAGAGTTTCAGCTGGGATGAGAGGGTTTCTAGCTGCGATAACACTTTACTCAACTCAGAAGATATATCAGCGAGCTTGCGATCGATATGATCCATAAATTTATCAGCAAGCTTACTGCATAAACAGTCTAAGAAAACTGGGTCTTCAAACAACGCAGCTACTGCTCTCTCGATCTGTAGCGCCTGGAAGTCGTCGCTGGCGGCCTTCAATGGCGAGTCGGGGGTGGGTCGGTTTAGAGTTCTTGGCAGAATCTTTAGGCATAATAGTTAATGGTAGAATAAGTAAGTCATATAAACTATTCACAATTCTTAAAAACAGTCATTAGCAGGAAAAAATCGTTCCAACAGCCGGTTATCAATCCTACCTGTGGCCCACCAGCAGGCAAATGGACGATTCGAACGAAAGAAAAAAACAGAGTTCGACTATTTAAATTTTCGTGTCGCAATTAACAAAAAATTTATATTCTTGATTCTAAAATGTCCAAATTAACGATAGCCATATAAAGCAGATAGGTATCTGTGAATGGAGCAACACATGAATAAAAATTAAAATGAAATAAGCTCGCTCTCATAAAAACGGTTAAAGAGCGCTCATCGTGAGCGACTAATCGCAATGGAAGCGGAGTAGCTAGCGCAAAAAAATATCACTATGTGCACTGACTTCACTGCCAGGTAAAACCACAGCAACGTCCGAATTGTCGGTTAATTGTAGGGTTGACGGTCATTAGGTTGAAGGTTTGGGTTATTAAGCAAAACAACAGCCAAATCTGAATAATCATGTTCATTACAAGCTACAATAGTCAGCGGGGATAACGCAGGACAATTCGTTTTAATAATAAACAATACCGTTATCGGCGACTGATCATTTTGTGGAGTTCGAACGTCGACAATTTCCTGTTCACCCAGCTTATAATGACAATTAACATGTCCTTAAAAAAAAATTGGTATATACCTAGAGTAGATAGATACTGACACCCCGCCTTCGTTTTGCCTTAAAATGCTCGGCGAAGACGGGCATCTCAGCTAGTCCTACTATATTATGCGAAGAATCCCTAACGCTTATTCTTAAGAGTTTCGTCGGACCAACAATGCAAGGCAAAGTTTGTGCAACAATAGGCCAGTTCATTAGATATTCATTCTTGCGTTAATTCATAAAAAATATTACTTAGGTTTTTGCAATGCTACTTTGGCGCGTTGGTTACATGTCGTGATCGACAACCTTGATATTGCCCTGTTCGGAATACACTTTAAAAAGAAACAACTTTGGCTGGAAGGTTCCTGGTTCGAATCCAGGCTGCGGAATTTTCTTTCCTATTTGTCATCATTAATTTGAACAGCTGAGGTTGGCGTACAATAAAACCCTCACTGAAAATAGTATGATTTATTCTTTAAGAAACAACTTTGTTTCCCTTTTCGTATTGCCTTGACAAGCTCGGCAAAGATTGGAAGGTACGATTTTTATTATATACGCCTGTTTAGGCCGAACTTAAATATGTACACCTTATTCCAAAACTGTTTTCACTTGTGTGAATGAGGTTCGGCGTCCTTCCAATATATTAAATCAGTGAGATTATTCGATTCGGGAAAGAAGTTGAGTCCGATGTGATTGGAATTCGACTTCTTGCTTGGACCGATTACTTTTATTGGTTTAATGTATTGCAAGAACGCCGAACATCATTCACCTAAGTGAAAACGGTTTTGGAATAGGGTGTACGTGATGAACTTGAAGATGGTAAGCATAAAACTGCCGTATCATAACAGGTTTGGTATGAGCAATGTTGTTCGACCGCACAAAAATATGCCACCCTTACGTTCCGTACGGAAACATAAACATATGGTGCAGAGGATCATACCATGGGTGATTTTCTAAAATTTCCCTACCATCTTGCGTGGCGCAAAATAATATCACGATGTGCACTGACTCCACTGCCAGGTAAAACCACAGCAATGCATTGAATGTCCGAAGTTGTAGAGTCGACGGTCCAATAGGTTGAACGTTTGGGGTATTAGGCAATACAAGAGTCAATTCCGAATAATCAGGTTCATTAAAAGCTACAATATACACAGCGGGGATAAGGCAGCACAATTCGTTTTAATACCAAGAATACCGTTATAGGCGACTGATCATAATGTGGAGTTCGAACGTCGACAATTTCCCGTTCGCCCAGCTTATGCAATGACAATAAACAAGTCCCAGGGTCAAACCTTAAACAACATTGGTATATACCTAGAGTAGATAGATACTAATACCCCGCCTTCGTTTTTCCTTGAAAAGCTCGGCGAAGACGGGCATCTCAGCTAGTCTTACTATACTATGCAAAGAATCCGTAACTTTTTTTGTTAAGAGTTTTCATCGGACTAACAATATTCGCGGGCTAACAATCTATATCTCATGTTCGGTATATCTCATCCAACAACGTAAGGCAAAGATATAAGGCCAGTTCATTAGATATTCATTCTTGCGTTAATTCTTAATAAAAAAAAACTTAAATGTTTTCAACGATACTTTGGCACATTGGTTACATGGCGTGTTCGGCAACCTTGATATTGTGGGTTCGAATCTTTCGGAATACACTTTTTAAACAGAAACAGTTTTGTTTCCTGTCTTCGTTTTGCCTTGACAAGCTCGGCGAAGACGGAAAGATACGATTTTTAAAGTATAATACAAAGGGTGTTTCAAAAAGTATAATCTAAACTTCACACCCAGGTAAGAGGCATGAAGGTGAACAGATTCTGTTAATACATGAGGTGTTGGAACTCAACCACTGTCAAGTAAAGGGGGACCATATTACAAGTGATAAATCATGCAAATGATGGCACAACACAAAGGATTTCTGTTTTGGGGCCACATGAAATCAGTTGTGTACCTAACCACCTGTGTCAACCATTGAAGATCCGGCAGCTCGTATCTCAGTTGTTTCAGACGAAATCAGAGAAATGCCCGGAATTTTTGACCGCATACTGGAATTTTTGACCGCATACTGGAATTTTTGACCGCATGAATTTTTGATCCATGTTGCGCCGATAACATGCGTGTGAGGCCATGGCTGGCTCACATTTTGAGCTTTTTTATTAAAGCTTCAGTGGATTCGCAGTTTCATAATAACATGCGTGTCCACAGTGCATACTTAATCATGTGTTTTCATATGAAGAGTGACTCTGCAAAACAAGTTAAATTCAACTTTAAATTAATTTGCAACAACTAGTGCTAACGTTTGACGTCATAGATTCCTACATGTTGGACACTATTTGGTGGAAATCGAATGAAACTTTTTCTTAGTATGAGTGGGGGAAAGTTAGCATGACGGTGCAAAATAAGTTAATTCCACCGCTGTGTTCGGTGCAAATCGTGCTAATTTTTCTAGCCAATCACAAACTGCGAGCGAAGGGTTTCTACGCTATTCTTCGTGAGAAGAAGACTGTTTCAGATGTTAAGCTTATTGCCTTTGATCTACAGCAGGTCCAAGTCCTTCCGAAGCTGCCAATTCAAGAGGCATTCTATTCACGTCAGCTTGGCCTCTACAACTTTGGGTTGTGCGACGTGTCCTCCGACCACTCCTTCTCCTACATTTGGACGGAGAACCAGTCCGAGCGAGGCAGCAACGAAGTAGCCAGCGCTGTATTGCATTATCTCAGTGAATTTCTCCCCCCATGATCCGGAATTCGACTCAGACACATCATTCTTGGAAGTGATAGTTGCGGCGGCCAAAACCAAAAACAATATTATTCTAGCCATGCTACAGAGTTGGCTGTACGGAGCGCCCAACAACATACAGAGTGTGACGATGATGTTTCCAGTGCGAGGGCATAGTTTCTTGCCGTATGACAGGCTTTCCGGGCGCATTTGTCAAGATCTCAAACCAAAGAACACGATCCTAACATTTGCAGAGTACCACCAGGTTTTCAGTGACTATTGCAATTAAGTGTTTGTGTTTCCTAGAGACTGGGAGATCTGTGACTGGAAGGCCCAGTATGTACATCATTACAAGAACCTTCCGTCCATCCAAACAGCGAAACGAATAGTCCTGTTGAAGAAAACAAAGAAGAGGGGCGGTATGGCAGTCACCGTGCGAAACTAGTCAGCTTACCGCGTGGACACTGGAAAGGAATGTACGTTCCTAAAACGACGAGCCAAGCACAACGGGGCCACACAACCTGCAACAGAGCCAAGTAGGCCCATATCCGCTGCCAAAAAGAAGGACATAACACAACTTTTGTTCAAAGCCTTTGGATCGAAATGGCGGGCTAACGATCATCTCCAGATGTACAAAGAGCTGACCGAATCCATGGAAGTACGCCTTGAAGATGATATGCTTTCTTATGAATGCAACTGCATCGAGCCAGAGCCTGACGCTAACCACGTTTAAGCAGAACACACGGAATTATGAAAGGTGTTGTTTAATACTCTGTCCGTTATGGCACTTTTACGTTCTGTATAAAGAAAATAAAACACTGTTCACTGCAAAAAAAGTTATATTTATTTTTTTATGAAGCAAAACAAGTTAGATCCGCTGTTCCGTGCAAAACATGTTAGATCAAGAATAAAACAGCACTGTACCTATCCTTCCTCCACAGCATGAAGTTTAATAAACGCACTGATACCTACGTAAACTAAACCTAACCTATTCGTTGTCGGTAGAAACGTTTTTCACTTTTTGCGCAGAATGACAAAAATGGATTTAACTTGTTTTGCAGAGTTACTCTTCATATGCACTCTGATTACTGCTTCCCCCTCCCTCTAACGTTACCTTAGCAATGGTAGTGTTGCGACGTCTCATTTATCAACTGAATCTATTCACCTTCATGCCTCCTACCAGTGTGTGAACTTTGGATTATACCTTTTGAAACACCATGTATATGCCCATCTTCGCCGAGCTTAAACATGTACATGACGATTAAACGAAAAGAACCAACCGCTTTTCCGAATTTTTTTTTCTGTTGTGGAAAAGCGATTGGTTATTTTCGTTTAATTGTTCTACTATAAACAGACTAAGGTAATACTTATTTTTCTATGTATATGAACTAAGGTGTTTTTTCTTTGCAAAACACCAGTAAACTGCAGATGATTTTGTTCACTCTTGGTAATTGTCCGGGTATGGATACCAGGTTTAAAGAACAGAGTCTACAGGACAGTGTTAAATTGCTAGGCATTATTTTGGACGCGAAATTGACATGGGCCCCACCCATTAAAAATATATGTAGCAGATTATCTAGAGTAATCTTTCTATTGCTACATTTAAAAAACCTAATTCCAAAGTTGTTTTTAAAAAATGCGTATTTTGCTTTCTTTAATAGTATAATCCTATATGGTATTACCCTATGGGGTAATGGACAGGATGTTAAAAACATATTATTGTTACAAAAAAAGGCAGTAAGAATTATATCTGGCTCCCACTCTTTAGCTCACTGTAAACCTCTTTTTGTTAAAGAAGGTATACTTACTGTAATAAACTTATATATCTATACTTGCTTGGTCAGGGTTAAACAAAATCTAAATGATTATTCTCCAAGAAATAAAATTCATTCTTATGTAACCAGAAATTGCCAATACTAGATCAGCCTTACTGCAGACTAAATAAGTCTCAGAACTGGTACTCTTCGATGAGTATCAGGATATTCAATAAATTGCCAACTACCAGTCATGACGTTAATCTAAACAAATTCAAATTGGTTGTATATGACTGGCTTTTATCTAATCCATTTTATGATATTCAGGAGTATCTGAACCTTTCAGAAATTCTTATTAAATTCTAAATTAAATAACTGTTAAGTTTATTTTTTTACTGTATTCCTGTATATTCCTGTTATTCTTACCATGTACCTTGACATATGCACTGTATAGTGTTTTCGACTAATAAATTGTATTGTATTGTATGACGAATTTGAAGATGGTAAACATAAAACTGCGTATCTTAACACGTATGGTATGACCATTGTTTTTCGACTGAACAGAAATATGCCACTCTGGCGTTTCGTACGGAAACATAAGCAGAAGATCATTCCATAGGAGATTTTCTAAAATCCGACGAACCCTACCATCTGTGCAGTGGCGCAAAATATTATCACGATCTGCACTGACTCCGCTGCCAGGTAAAACCACAGCACCGACCGAAGTTGTGGATAAATTGTAGGGTCGACGGTCGGTAGTTTGAACGTTTGGCATATTAAGCACTACAAAAGCCAATTCCAAATAACCAGGTTCATTACATCGCAATATATATCTCAAGTCCAACAATGCAAAGCTGAGTTTGTGCAATAATGGGCCATCGTGTTTGTGTCTAAAACTATACAATGGAAGATACGATTTCTAATATATATGTCCGTCTTCGCCGCGCTTAAACGTGTACGTGACGAATTTGAAGATGGTAAACAAAAACTGGCGTATCGTAACACGTTCTGTATGAGTATTGTTCTTCGACTGCACAGAAATATGCCACCCTTGCATCCCATACGGAAACTTCGGTACATAGTTCAGAGGATCATATCATGGGTGATTTTCTAAAATCCAACGAACCCTACCATCTGTGCGCTGGAGCAAAATAATATCGCGATGTGCACTGACTCCACTGCCACTTAAAATTGTAGGGTAGACGGTCAGTAGGTTAAATATTTAGGGGTATTAAGCAATACAACAGCCAATTCCGAATAATCAGGTTCGTTAAAGCTACTATACTCAGCGGGGATAAGACACGACAATTCGTTTTAATAACAAGAATACCGTAACAGGCGACTGATCATTTTGTGGAGTTCAAACGTCGACAATTTCTCGTTCACCCAGCTTATGCAATCACAATTAACGAGTTCCAGGGTCAAACCTTAAACAATATTGGCATAACCTAGAGCAGATAGATACTGATACTTCGCCTTCGTTTTCCCTTGAAAAGCTCGGCGAAGACGGGCATCTCAGCCAGTTACACGCTACTTGGTAATGCGGCAGGGGAGAGTGGGGACGAATGGGGCAAAACAGATTTCCTAATTTTTCCTAGTTATGTATACAGTTTCAGAAAACCTTAAATCAGAATATACAGGGTGAGTATAAAAAGTATCGGGAAGAGCTTCGGAAAAATAGATTTATTTAAGACATTCCTACAAAACGTTAAAATTCTTTAAAGTACATCCCTTGAGCGTCGACACACTTTTGCCAGCGGCTTTTCCAGGACTGGAAGGCTCTTTGGTATGCGGATTCCGGAATGTCCTTAAGGGTAAGCGTGCAAGCTTCTTTGACGGCACTTAAGAGTGCCATGGTGGTGTCCTTTGAGGGAGAATTTCACTTTTGGGAATAGGGAAAAAGTCTGCTGGGGCCAAATTGGGACTGTAAATGGGTTGAAGAATCGTCGCGACGCCGTTTTGCGTCAGGTAATCGGTCACCTTGGAGCAAGTGTGGTTGGGTGCATTGTCGTGATGCAATTTCCAATTTCTGGCGATGGCTGGCCTCAGCGGGTTGACCGACTTCAGTACTTCACGCACACGTTGCACGTTGTCGTCGGTTTGTGAGGTCGACGGCCATCCAGCGCGGGGCTCGTCCTCCACGCTCTCTCGGCCATCTTTGAAGAGCTTGTGCTACTTAAAAACTGCAGTTTGTGACATGCTTTCATTCTTGAACACTTGGCGAATAATGCCCAACGTCTCCGCACCCAATTTTCCCAGTCCAACACAAAATTTGATGGCGTACAGCTGTTCAATTGTTCGCTGCATTTTGAGCTTGCACCCATCACTCGACAGGGGTCCACTAAAACTTCGATCTAGCCTGAACAAATGCTCGCAGGCGACTGACGCTTATCGCGGTTTGAGGTCAGACCCCACACAACCGAGCACGCTTGTTGCGAGCGTGTTGCGAGCTACAGTCACGAGGAAAAGTTGTTCTCGATACTTTTTATACAAACCTTGTATATTAATATAATTCTTTAGTATTCTATGAAACAATGTTAAAATATATATTAGAAAAGGAAGTATGTATATTTGATTAAGCAATGTCATTTGTTCTATGCGCTTCCCAATATAGGGGATATAAGGAACGTATTGGAACAAATCTTTTGAATTACGTGAAAACATTTTATTTATTATTAAACAGAAATACAAAATATACTGAACTTCTTCAGACAGTTGCTGTAATCCAGTTACAAATAGTGCTTAACATTATATTTTGTCAAGGCTATTTGTCACGAGGTGTGAAATCGAAAACTAAATGTTTCGTTGCTGGAAAGAGGAAGTCGCAGGTTCGAGACTGGAATTCGAGAAAGTTCTGAAACGCGGCTTTTCTGTCGAGGTGGAGGTTATCTAATCCGGAGACAGGGAGAAAGATAAAAGTGAAGCCGAGGAGAGAAGAAGAGAAAAAGAGAAGCGTGAAGCGAGTGAAGTGAAAGCATTTGTAGGACAGAAACGACGGAGAGAAGCAAAGAACGAGGTGAGCAATCATGGTATTAGGTGCGACGGAATATCAAATGCTCCGATGAGGGGAAATTGCGTTTTTGAGAAGAGCAGAGATTCTTCTGTTAAACCAGACTCATTATCTTTGATGGCTGATTGCTTTTATTATCTATGTAACTTTTATCAACCTAATTCGTTTTCTTATTCTTGGACATTATTCTCGTGTATGTTTGAACTCTAATTTTGCTGTCTGCTATGGTCTTGCTAAGAAGCCAAGGGTTCTGCAATTATTTGACGGAACTACGTGACTTTTCGAAGCCATTCACTGGTGTGCATTCTTCAGATTCTCGAACCATGAAATGTAATATGGGTCGTCGAGTTTCTCAAGAAAAGAATTAACCGGAGATTTTTATGTATCAGCGGTAACATTTATTTAAAGAAGATATTTCATTGTATAATTCAATAGCTTCCACTTGTGTGCTTTCTAATATTTCGTCTGTGTATTATCAAATTTATTCTGACTAAGAAATGTTCTGCAGTGTACTCTAATTATTTGTATCGGTAGAAGGGTGGATCATAATACTGTTCCTATTGATTAAACAG
>JAHWFO010003305.1:0-11890 GCA_023313115.1 Rhysida immarginata
AACCATAATTTGAACATACAGAGAGTTGTTAGGGATCTATGATAACAGAGGCATACTTAAATATATCGCGCGCGTTCGTTTTACGTCAGCTATCACGTGGAGTATTGTTAGGGCAGTTATTAGAATCTTATTCGAACAACAAGCTAAAAACATTGAATTATGCCACCGAAAATTTACAAGTATTAGAGGGCTACGTAACGGCACTTTCCGACGTCAAATTCAGCTATTCCAGAATTATGAAAGCATGCAAAGAGCAAGGCTTCGTAGTTTCCAAGAAGGGATATCAAGTGTACTAAATAACATTGACAAAACTAGAAGCGGCGCCATTCCTGACAGTAAAAAGCAGACCAATCCCAGAAAGTGCGGACTGTTGTAACCAGATGTAAACCACCAACAGAACGGCCATTGCACAGAAGGTAGGTAGTCCGCATGCCACGAGAAGACCGCTGGGTTCCTTATGTTCTCGCATGGTGTCGCTGTAGTTGCAGATCATTCTATAGTTATGAAAGGAGGAAGAGCGCTAAAATCTAGTAGCGCAAAAATGAGTTCTGGCCGTGTTTCCAAACAAATCAAAACGTTTGCATGGAGAGGTAGATACCTGAGAAATATGAAAAAAATAAGAGAAGAAAACTGTTTTATTGTTTACATCAATGAAACATGGATCGACTCAAATTTGGCTGTTTGTCCCATAACACTGAATAGATTCATCTGAAACTCCAGCGACACCATACGAGCACATTAAGCAACTCAGCGGTTCTCGTGGTGCGCGGACAGTACATCTGTTTACACGGTAAACACAATTATTGACATGTTCAAGAACGACGGACCAACTGTCGTAAACCATATGAACGGTAACTGGCGGATGAAAAGTGGAAATAAATGGCCACACAAGCTGAGGGATATGTTTGATTAAGCAAATGTAACAAGAGCCGAGTCATTTTTACTTCACAAATGGTTCTAAGGACTTCAGAAAATGGTACCGTGGATGCAAGGAAACTTTTTCAATAGGTTTCATGATCTAGGCATAATATAGCTACAACGGCTAGTTAATTTTATACAAAGTTGAGTCAAAGGTCAAAGTCATTGCTTTGTATTATTAGACTAACATTCGAACCCTCATATTTACCCGTGATATCTTGGTGTGTATGGTATAGCAGTAAACAAGGTATGACTGCACCTAACCAAGGCGTCGAGTCACCACCGCATCAGCTCGCCTGTTCCAGGATCGCATGCAATAGAATATCGGAATCCGCTCCATTCCTTTCAGCGATATACCCTTTAAGTCGCCGGACGGATTGCCTATGCATTTTTGTGTCACTGGCACACTTAAACGGGTCCTGGGAAAGAGATGACCGCGAGCAGTGGAGGGTTGGAAAGCGTGTCAACGTGAGTGGTTACGAATTGATGTTGATATTCTGCATTTCAGCCTCCTGCAGGAGAAACTGCGTTGTAGGGCTATAACAGCGATGCATGGATACCAGATTGAATGCACCAGATGGTGGCAAAAGGGATTTTTCCATTTTTTGTAGCCCATTCTAAGTTGTTACCATAGATCCCTGACAACCCTTTGTACACTCATGCTTAAAATTAAAGGGATTCATAAAAATAGACTGTTTGAACAGCAAAATGTCATCAAACTTTGCACAGAGTTACAAAAGGATTTATTAAGATAAAGTGTGAAGAAATAAATAGGCCGTTCAGAGCATTGTCTCAACAAGGGATGTACTGGCATATCAGGTTTTGTTGACCATGACATCCCTTACAGAGGCAATGTGCACCTTCCGTTATTTCGTTTGTAAGTGTGTTGTTTCGCATCCTCTTGCGAATTCTTGAAATATTCTTCGTACGTATGAATTATGGCTTCTCGTATTCATTTGGATGATGTGACAAGTGCAAGAATTCTTGGCTGTCTTGAAGCAGGGCAGTCCCAAGGGTGGTATCACAAGCTTTGCACGTTTCAGGAAGCGTTATCTCCAGGCTATGTAGATCATTTCAGCAAAACAGACATAGCAAAGTCGTTTCAGAAGCGGTTGTCTATGATGCACCGCATTCAGACGGTATAGGCTATCCACTGCAGGAGGCCATCGCTGGGCACTTACTGGCTTCATAGCATACAGACGAGCGACTTCGTGAGTTCAGGCTTTATGCTCGAAGACCCATACGATGCCTCTCGTCGACCCTGTCTCACCGGGCATAATGCGACGAACATTCAATCTGGACAAAACAACAGATTGTCGACGTTTTTATGCTTGAGGCGGCGGGGTTGTTGTGTAGAAAGATTCCTATCTCATACAATACTTTATCCTGTAGAAAGTTACAAAATCGTTGAAAAGAGGTAAGCCCATTGATCACATAAGTGAGGCCATCAGCGGATATATTGTGTCTATGATAACACCACCTAGGACACTCCAAAGACTGCGTCAAGTGCTTGTTTGTGAGTGGGAATTACTACCTTAAGAGAAACCGATTATAAAAGCTGGTAAATTAACAGAAAAACAAAAACTATAAAAAAATCATAAAAACGAGGGAAGAAGTTGATGCAAAAACACTAGCAAAAGAAGAGTTATAACGATTAAGTTCTGGACAATTTATTGCGCAGTATGCCATCATGTGTAGCAGTTAAACGCCATTATATGGACTTTTGATCATAGTTTATTCTTACCACATATCAAGGAATGCCAACCAAAACGTGCATTTTAGACAACCTCCGTACAAGGGAGATGTTGGTGACAGCTTGTTTTCTGGCATTATTTTGTGTTTGTTAATAGAGCCTACTCAATCTCTGCAAAGTTTGAAGACACTTCACAGATCGGAACAGCCCAATCTTTTAAATCCCTTAACTTATGAACACGAGGGTATCATTAAGCCATGTAAAATTGAGATGAATCTCCAAAATAATTACACGACCAATTAATTTATGTAAATATTATAACGTAATTTACATTGCCCTGCCAAAAGTATCCGGACACTCTTATTTTATTGTGCTTTTAACTCCCGTTTTACATTTCTTTACTTTTGATGTATAAGAAATGCAGTAATAGCTAATACAACATTGGTTCCGTCAGCAGCCAGCATGCCAAAGAGGCGTCAGTTGTCTGACATTAAAACAGTTTTCATAGAGTGCCCACTAAGAGGGAAGTCAAATTGCGAAAACACATTTCGAGACATCACAGCTGCTTTTTCAGTGATATATGTTTAATTCAATATGAATATCCTACCACCAAGATGTCGATTCTCCTTATGCATCCAATACAGTTTGGATTGTTCCTGGCATTGACTCTACTAGGTGTCGGAAACATTTAGAGGAAAATCGACTCCATGATCAGATATCACCGGACGTTTGTCCATCAGCCATAGCCACATGGCCATTGGTTTGCATATTGCAACGATTCTTCGTAAGGGCCAGAAAGACTAGGCTTTTCAGGGTTCGTACGCTTCATCAAAGATAAAATTCCATAACTTTTCCAAAACTTCTCAAGGTTATTCAATATATTTTCCAAGAGCATAATCTTTTATATTTTTAAGAATAATATATTCATATCTTTTATAAAAAATTATTAAGAACACATTAAATCCGTTCAAAAAACATTTTTCCAAAACTTTTCCAAAACTTAAGTCAGAAATCACTGATTTTCCAAAACTTTCCAGGCCTGGAAATTTTTTTTCGATTTTCCAGGCTTTCCAGGTTTTTCATGACCCGTACGAACCCTGCTTTTGTCGCAAAGATGAGTGCTCTTCGTTTGCGATAGTGTAAAAGGCGTTTTCAGTAGTCTGCTGATAACCGAGTAAAGGTTATGTGAAAAACCCGCCTCACGCTTCAGGAATCTAAGAGGATGGATCCAAAAAAGGTTACAAGCAGCAGTGGTATGTAAAGTAATTTGAAAAGTAATTATTGTGGAGAGAATATTTTCCCCACTCCGGAGACAGATGGCGCTAGTTGAATTGGAAGGGATTCATATCCAAGAATTGCCTTCAATACTAAACATCAGCAGAAATTCAACAAGATCTGTGCTAGATGGTCTCTAAGCAAATCTCCGGAGGATCCCAAAGCCACCCGTGTCCCATGCTGCTGCGGGGATATGATGGGAAAGGTGACAGCTTCCTAAGGGGTGTTGTGACGCGACAGAATGACTAAAATGGCAAGACGTTTAGAAAAGTGGTCTCGTTTGGAGGTGCGAACCGTGACTGTTGCAAAATAAAATTAACATTGTCTAACAATTGAAATTGAAAATTTAATTGGACACGTCCATTCAAATTTAATTTGGTGATCGGCAAGTATGCCTCTCAATTCCATTTTGTAATTTCTGCCAATTGTTAATAAATAATTTTTTATTACCCTTGTTATGTTTATTTTGGATCCATCCTCATAACAACAGTCATCTATAATCTGGGCAATGCTGTGTGCAGTAAATGTTGGTACCAAAGCAAATGCTAATGTCCCAACCTACCGAGAGAGTTTGGAAAATCACCTTCTTAAGAAGTGATGAAAAACAAATTCTCTAATTAGAGCAATAAAAAATATTTGGCAATGCACCTAACTACTTCTTCCAGCAAGACCAATACTTTATGCCATGCTATTTGTTCAATAAATGCTTGATTACTCAACCTGGCATTAAGCTGCGGCTATGGCCTGCCAAGATTATGTATTTAAGCACGATTGAACTGATGTGGGGTGTGCTGGAGCATTGCATACTTATGACACTAATTATCATCAGTTTTTGGATCGTTTAAAGGTCGAGTGGAAACCTGTAGTGTCAGAAGAGTGTAAAAAACTTGTAGAAATTATTAGACAAGTTACAATCAATGACAACCAATTACATACAAATTGCATCAATTTTGTACAAGTTCAGTGAAGAGGGGTGTCTTGATACTTTTATTAAAGTAGAATATATTAAAATATAGGAAAAAGAATTCATGGCTCTAAGTTTTTTCTATTATTTTTAGGCTGTTTTTGGATTTACGGTATACACAAGCCAAACTGCGATGACCCAAAATCACCGAACTACTGTCACAAGATTCTTTATTATGTTGCCTTCTGGGGTCTTACTATCAAACTTTTCTTTACTGCTATTATCCTAATATGTTGGTGTTACGTGTCTTTTATATATTTTTTCTTCCCTGCTAAATAATCGCAAATTCCCTTTCTCCTGTTCTTAATTGAAACTCTTGCACGAAATATATGAAATAGCGTCTCATTGAATACTTAGATTGAATGCAAATAATGCAATTGAGAAATTATATGAAATATCACAATTTCTTATATTCATACTATTTGACGGTATAAATTTTTAATGTCAATACGCAAAATAAGAGGTTGTAAAGAAAAAATCTGGAAATAAATGACAAACTTCATAAATGTTTACTCTTTGTTGAAGGAGGACTATAAACAGTTATGTATATAGGTGGTGTTGGGTACAACAGATACCCCCTAAAGAGAAAGTTTGAACGCGGAAACATCATACATTGTTACTTCCTGACACGAAGTCATAATTTAGGGCTGATTATTGGTAGAAATGCTATTAAAAATGACTTTTTATGTTTATGTGACAATGTACGGGGGTATGTTTTTATTCTTTTTATATTATTCTTGCCTCCATCTCGCCGCCATGACTTTTTATGTTTTTGGGCGGGGTGTCATGGCGGCGAGATTGCAGCAGCACGAAAATGCGGTAAGTGCAAAATTTATGTATAAGTGGAAGAAACAAATATTCGATATGAAGGATTTGTAACAAATTGTTTCATATCAAATGTGTGAATTTAAAAGGTCAGGATCTACAATATTTGAAAGACTATTGCAAAAGTGCCATGAATGTTTTCAAAGTGAGAAATTAAGATGTGGAGATAACACGCCAATCAAGAACAGTGCATTTCAAATGAAAGAGGTAAGCCGAACAGCATTAAATCTTATCTCTGATGAAGTAACCCAAATTAGTGAAAATTTAAAAAAAAAAAAATCAAAATGTAACTCTTGACGACTCGCAAAATCTTAAGGAGGAGTTACTTTCTCTGAAAAATGATTTCAATAAGTTTAAAGGGGAAATTAACTCATTTAAACAGAGCATGGACCTTTTCTCAACTAAGTTGAAAGATTTCTTAAATAATTTTGAGCGCTTTGAGAAAAAATTGGATGCAGCATGTCAAAATATAAATTTATTATCAAATCAACAAGAAAAGCTAACTAGCAAAATACAATATTTAGAACACAGAATAAAAAACTTTGATCTTGAAACTTCCCATCACACCGTAGTGATAAATGGTATTCCCCACCACGAAGGAGAAGATTTGAAACTTTATTTAAGCAAGATTTTAAATTATCTGCAAGTTCGCTTTGATCCGGCACCAGATTATTTCAGCTACGCGAGCTTCATCAAGAAATAAGTCGCCACAATCGCACATACTTATTTTTTTGAAGGTTTTAGATAAACAGTTGAAAACTAATATTTTGGAACAAAAGAAGAAAAAGTTCAAGCATATGTCAACTGCCGATGTCGGCATATGTAATGAAGAATATACTAATTATCTAAATGAATTTTTAACGCCAGAACAGTGGAAACTTTTTATAGCTACAAAAAACAAACGAAAGAAAAAAATTATAGATTTGTGTGGACGAAAAACTCTCGTATTTTTATTAGGCAATCACCAGAAGCCCCTATTAAAGAAATAAAACAACTTGAAGATTTAAAATTATTTTAAAAATGCAACAAATAGAAATTTATAAACCATCGATAATAATTTTAAACGCGAGAAGCGCCTATGCAAATAGTATTCAAATAGATGACCTTTAAAATCAATATGAAGATAAGGTGGACATTATGATAATTACAGAAACAGAAGCATTAGATTTTAATTTTTCATAATTTTATGCAATTTTCAATAACAAGAAATGAAAGGCGCTCAGGAGGTATATCTATATATATCAAAAAGGAGAGCCCCTTTATTGATATGAATCTTGAATGCATTGTTCTTAAAAATAAGAACTATACGATCGGTGGTCGTTATCTACCACCATCGGCGAAAAAACATCATAGCATTGAGAATTTGGAGGTGATTCTATATAAAATTTCGAAAGATAAAAATTCAATTTTTTTTAGGTGGTGACTTAAATACAGATATAAATACTAAAAATACTATTACCTGTAATTTTATAGGTCTTAAGGTTTGTCACTCTTAAATTCTTTTTCCACACGAATCAACCAATCATCAAGCACTTGTCTGGATATTGGGTTTTTAAACTTTTCTTTTGAAGAAGTTGTACCTATTTACTGTGATATTGCAGATCAGCTTCCAGTTTTTTTTAAAAATACAAATTTCGATAACACTGTATTACCACAAGCAACACAATATGAATATTTAAAAATTAATCAGAAAAAAATTAAGCTGTTTAGAGAATACTTAAAGTCTATAAATTGGTATTATTTGTCAACTTTTGACAACTCAGATAAGGCCTATGATAGCTTCTACTCTTTATTTTTTACTCGGTATCGGGAGCTTTTCATTAAAATGGATCAGCAGAATAAAAAGATTATCTCTAATAGAAGCAAAAATAAACCATGGTGTACTCCTAAAATTCAACGGAAGATTCTTAAGCGAAAAGAAAAATATATCAAATTATTGAATGAAAGAACAGATGCAGCTTGGCTCGAATATAAAAAATTTCGAAATAAAGTAAATAGTGAAATTAAAGAAACGAAAGAAAATTTTTATTTAAATATTTTAAATAATAAGAATATTGATATGAAAATGAGATGGTTAACTTTATATGAAATTATTCAGAAAGGTAAAAAAGAAAATACCCAGCCAAGCTCGATTTATTACGGTGATAAGATGTATGAAGGTACAGAGGTAAGTGAGGGTTTAGCCACTTATATGGAGGATCGTCAGAGAACAGTTACTAAGTCCCCTTTGAGTTCTCTTGAAGCTTTAAACGTTAATTCTTTTTACTGTAAAGACTTTAATGTTGCTGAAATTTTTAATCAAATAAACAAAAGCGATAACAAAACTGCTAATGGTATTGACTTAATTTCAATTAAGATTTTAAAAGAGGTTGCAGATATAGTTAATCTCCCATAAAGTATAATTTTTAATATGTGTATTCAAAGCTGTAATTTTCCCTCTAAATGGAAACAAGGCAAGGTTGTTTTTTTCCGTAAATTAGCTCCTAATAATTACAGACCGATTACCATATTAACAAATATCGCACGAATTTTTGAGAAACTTCTAAATACTAGGATTTGGTCCTTTTTAGAAAAATATTGTATCATTCATAAACATCAGTATGCTTGTCAGAAAAACAAAAACTCGGGCGATTTAGGATACAAACTTTATGGTTATATTGCAACCTCTTTAGATAAATCCAATTTAACTCTCATGGTCTTTTTAGATGTACAAAAGGCTTTTGACACTGTTAATATTGAACTTTTATTAAAGAAATTATCAGCTTACGGTTTTAGGGGTAATATTTGGAATTTACTGTCCTCTTTTTTTTATATATAAGATGCAGTTATGTTAGTATAAACAATAATATATCAAGACCAGTTATAATGGAAAAAGGAATTCCTCAAGGATCACCCCTTTCGGCAACACTTTTCATTTTATTCGTAAATGATTTATTTAAAATTACAAAATATAATTCGCTATTGACAATGTATGCTGATGATACCAATTTGGTAGTTAATGCACCTTCGTTAGAACTGTTACAAAACCATGCTTTAGAGAATATACTGAACATCGAAAAGTGGATGATCAGTAATGATTTAGTTTTACATTCAGAAAAATCTGAATTTATAATGTGCTACTTAAGAAACAAAAAAAATTATAATGTAAATATTGAATTGAAAATAAATAATAAAGTAATAAAAAAAATACGCAATTAAAATTCTAGGCGTGTGGTTTACTGCAAATTTGTGTTGGAAAAAGCATATAAGTTTTATAATAGAGAAAATTGCTCCAATCATCTGAATTATTAGAAGAAATAGAAATTTATTGTCTTCTAAAGCTTGTGCAGTACTGTATAATGCTTTTATAAACCCTTATATCATGTATTTAAATGTTTGTTTTGTGAGGCTGCAGTAACTTTAATGTCACAATTGCAGAAGATCCTCAATCGTTTTTTTAGAATTTTATTTCATTTACCTATTTTAGTATAATTACAAAAACTCATTTTAACTCTGTAAATATTTTAACTTTGAAACAAACGCATGTAATAGCTTTGTTTACAAATGTTCAAAGAAATTAATTTTAAAAGGTCTGAATTTTTTACTTCTGAGAATTTTCATGATTACAATACGAAATTAAAAGGTAATTTAAGAATTGCAAAATGTTTTAAAAATATAGGGAAATATTCAATATATAATCAAATGATAACTATCTGGAATCAAATCCCCCCCTAATATTAAAAATATAACTTTGTATAATGTATCTAAAATAAAAATTAGAAAATGGATTGTCATAACCTATTAAGTGTAACTTTATTATTTTTGTTTTTGTTTAGGGCCACCCCTGTTAAAGCTTAGCTTTTCTGGTGGACCTTTTTTATACTGTATTCTTTTCTGTATATATATTTTCTTTTTTTTCCAGTATGAAATAAAGATTTATTATTATAATATTGAAAAGTAATTAATGCCTCCATGGCTGTAACTGTTTTATTTTTTAACCGATTTTCAAAATCCTTTTTGTATCCGATACTTACATTTGTCCTCTATGCAATGCACTATTCACTTTTCGACACAGTCCCCATCCCTTTCCACGCATTACGCCAACGCGAGAATTAGTCGGGTGAACCCGTCGGAAAGGAATTCCGGGGTTGTCGTCGACTTGAGGATTGAATGACAGCTTTGGATCCTCTTCTGCAGCACGATAACGCTCGTCCTCAAACGTTCGCCACACATCAGAGGGGGTTGCAGCGCCTACAGTTCAAAGATGAAAAACTGCAGTTCAAAAATGAAAGACTTTGCACCTTGCGACTTTCACCACTTCCCAAAGAGGAAAGAGCACCTTAAGGGGCATGAGTTGCGTTCTGATGAAGTGAACGACGAAGTGAACTGCCGTCATAAATGTAAGTATCAGATACAAAAAGAATTTTGAAAATCGGTTGAAAAATTAAAAAAGTTACAGCCATGAAAGCGTTACTTTTCAATATGCCCTCGTATGATGTTCCGCGCTCAGGCCTTACCTTTATGTGGTGTTGGCAGAAACATGGTTATTAGATGTTACAGGTCTGTCAACTCCATTGTTCTCCATTTTTAAAAAACGTAATATATGAAAACTGCTCTCATCAAATGGATTTGATGTCAAAGTAGTCCATTTAAACTATTGAAGAAATATTATTAACTAGTAATAAAGCCCATCATATGACTGTCCCACAATAGGTGAATCCGTAAATTCGATTTTAATTATAAAATTTCGTCTGTGATAGGACTGTGATAATAGACAGGGCTGCCAATAGTAAATAAGTCGGTGTCAGTAAGAAAGCGAAGCTGAAAATGTTTTCTTACTTTCAGTTTACAAACCTGCTTATCCGTTAAGGTCGCGGGGGACAGAGCTCGAGATTTTCCGTAATATCCAATGGCACCCAAGCGACTCGAACCCAGATGCTCAATGTAATCTAGCCACTTAGTTCTAAGCGACTTCTTGGTGTCTTATGTGACCACCGACTTGGAAAAAAGCATCTATCAAGGAAGACAGTTGCCGCATCCGTACATGTGGCCATCCCGAAAGAACTCAGCCCTCTCAATGCGAAGAAGTAGCGGTTCAGCGCCTAAAGACTGCCTTATAGTGATGCTGAACACTATCCAGTAGGGAACACCTGCCAAACTTCCCAGGATCTCATTTCGGCACTCTTTCGATCATTACCCAAGACTCATGATCAGAGATGAGAATGGGGACAAAGATGGATTTGAAAAATAGACGGCTTGGCTTTCTTTTTTAGCTCAAGTTTGTTACAACGGATCACCACAGTTCGCGTCAGACACAGCTTGCTTTTGATTTTATTCCAAAGGCCCGCGTACGATTGTTACTGCAACAACGTAAACTGTAAATTCGATCTTATTTAAAAAAAATTGATCTGTGACAAAACTGTGATAATTGAAAGGACTGCGATAATTGACAGTTTTGCCAATAGAACAAATCCGCTCTAAGTATGAAGGCGATACTAACACAATGTGTGCTGTTACAATGTGATAAAGTCACTACTGTCAATTTGACAGTTATAACCTAACACAAAAACACATCTCAACTGTTATATGTAAACCTTGCTCTTCAGTAAAAATGGCTCACCGGTTTCTTTTTTACCTCCCTCATTGCTCAATTTCCTCGGCAGACTGTTGTGGAGGCTTATTGCACCACCACTATATTTTAAAACTAAAAAAATTATTTATACACATTTAATGAATATTATAAAATGAGAAAAAATACTGTTATTTGCTTTTGATTTTATTCGATTGGATTTTTTTTTTTGTATTTTATGACTTTTCCTTTTTATTAATTTATTCAACTGAAAAATTATTACTATGAACGTATAACGAATATCATAAAATGTAAAAAACTAATGTTACCTAGTTGTGACTTGAATTGTTAATCAGTTTCGTAATTTAATTTGAATGTTATTATTTTTTATTAAAATTAAAAAAAAGAATCGTATACATGTAATGAATTTCGTAATTTAGAATAGCTAAATTACTTACTTAGTTTTAAATTTGACTTTTTTATTTAATTTAGTATGCTTTTTTTAAATGTCATTGTATGTCAATGACAATATATTTTTGAACCGTAGCCTACGACAAAGATAAGATTTCTTTAAAGGTACGTTCACAAAGACGCGGTACAAGCGGAAGCGGCAAAGCTGCAGCCAATCCGATTCATTCCATTCATTCATTGAATGAATCTGATTGGC
>JAHWFO010003306.1:0-10255 GCA_023313115.1 Rhysida immarginata
GATCTTTCTGCAATGGCAGAGTGAATAGGCATTTAGACGTCAAAATAGGGAGAATGTGAGTTTTAATGAACCTCACCTTAACAAACATAGAGGTGACAAAACGAAAGTTTTTGTTGAGGCGGGATTCACATTTCCCTATTACCTGTTGCCAGTGATCCGAGTCCATTTATGACAAAAACGAGAATACATATCTCAGCACTGTTATGTGGCCACACTAGGTAATTGGGAAGGCGTTGAGCTGATCAGAAGTCCACTTTCCGATAGCAATGCCCTTCGACTTGCCCAGGTTGATGGTGCTCCCTGTTGAGATGCTGAAACAGTCGAAGGTCTCCTTATAGACACCCAGAGAATATGTGTCAGATGAAAATAAAACAATATCAAAGGGCATATGCAAGCGTCCTGATGTTAATTGCCGCAGCCGGCAGTTCATATCCCCGAGTGTCTATGTGGCGATTAAGATGATGCAATAACGGCTCCAAGTAAAAAACGTACAAGAGGGGAAACAGAGGGCACCCCTGCCTGACCCCTTTGGTCAGCGGAAAGGCTGCAGAGATGAAACCATTGATCGCCACACAAGATGTCGCCGGCGCATACAGTGCTGAGATAATGGCCTCGAAAGACCGAAGACGAAGCTGACGAAACATCAGGAACAGGAATTGATGATTCACTTTGTCAAAGGCCTTTTCCTGGTCCAAACTCAGGATGGCAAAAGTTTGCTATGGAGCACGTTCCTCCTCCATCACACAATTGATGGTTAATAGATTATCCGTCATCTGTGCGATGGAATAGCACAGGATTGCCCCGGATCGCAGAACTCGCTTGCATAAAGCTTAAGACGGAGTTGCAACACTCCAGTGAAAACATTATAATCTGTATTGAGCAGGGTTATCGGTCTCCACTGGTTTACGAGCTCTGGAACCGGGCCCTTGGGAAGAAGAACTATCTTCCCGACGGAAAAATCTTTTGTGATAGAGGAGGGGTCGGTCAAGATGGAATTAAAGACCCGAACCAGGAAAGGCCCCAGCAGTTTCCAAGTTGCCGCATAGAATGAGTATGGTATGCCATCCATACCAGAGCTAGAAGATTGACGGTTCTCAGCCGACAGAAACTGCCTAACTTCGTCATCGGTGAAGGGACGGGAGATGCTCTTGTCCACATCCTCAGAAAAAGGCTTCAGCGCCTTGACTGCTCCGTGGCTGATGCTATATCAACAAGATTGCTGAAAAAGGACAAAAAGTGAGAATGGAAAGCCAAAAGGATGTCATGGTCAGCCTTCACTTCTCCACTACCCGTCACCAGGCGCTGGGACCTCTTCTTGTCGGCACGCCGCCTCTTCTCCGCAAAAACTGCCGACGACATGCAACGAATATTAGACGCCCAGGTGATCTTGGCCCTGAGCGCCGCGCCAGCCGCTTTCCGCATCATAACAGCGTTGATCTCACTCTTAATCTGACGAATATCCGCTACAAAGTCCTCTTTCGTGGTGGAATTCCGAAGAAGCCCCAAGATATTTTGCAGAACAAGGAGAGAGCGACGCCAGCGTCTTGCAGCAATCATTCCGATCTTCTTGAAGAAACGTTTAATCTTTTTTTTTCAGATCAAGCCACGACGCAAGCGTAGGGGGCAAGGACTGAAGTTGTTTTTCGATAAACTGAATAAACATTCCCTTGTACTCGTCCTTATCCAGCAGAGAGACCAGTTCTTGTGACGGGAACAATCTGCGGTAGAAACTTTTGACGGGGGATTCCACACCCACACGATGGCGCTGTGGTGGGAAAATGAACAGGGAACTACCGACATCGTCCCTGACGAACCAAAAAAAGCACTATCTTCCAAAAAAAGATCGAGCGTAGATGACACTGTGGGCCCTCGATGGAATGTATGTCCGTCTGAGTTCCTTCTGGAGAGTTTCTCCAGAGGTCGAAAAGAACATTTAGTTGGCAGAGCTGGAACACATACCCGGACGAAAAGATGTTATTTTCATCTGGGTGGCAGTTAAAGTCACCAGCCACCACCACAGGCACGAAGAACACAAGAAGCCTTCGATGTCATTGAAGAAAGTTCTTTTCTCTGCTGGATCACACGGAGCGTATACGTTAAGCAGCCGAAAACTGACATCCGATGTTGAAATGTCTAACGATATTGCCCTGTAGTCACAGTCATACATATACTCCCCTATGTGGATGGAAGGGTCAAAAATGATTGAGGCAACCCCTCGCCCCACTGGGGACGTGGAATTTATGAAAAATCGCCCATTTGGGAAGGATGAGCGCAGGCCAGGGAAATTGAAGTATTTCTGCGAGGGTGCCAGCTTGACCTCCTGTAGCAGCAAAATGTCTGGCCTGTACAAGACAATAAAAGTTGAAATCATCGACTGCTTAAAAGACGAGCTAAGGGAACGAACATTCAGTGATATTATCTTCATTCTGAGAGTTTCGGTGGTGGACGCAGACCCGTGGAGGAAGGGGTCGATGTTCTGTGGGATGTAGATGGAGACATCTTAGACCTTCGGATGGGCGAACGCGCCCGGTGAGACGAACTATGATGTCTGTTGGTGCTACTGTCTCTACCGGACGAGGAGGTGCGTGATCCGTCCCTTCTGCTCTTATGTTTTGGCTTTTTCTTTCGAGGGCTCCTGGGCGGTGTCGACCCTCTACGCATCACTGACGTGCAGATATTCATGCCTACTGGGGCCGAGGATGGCGGCGCCTCGCATGAATGCGTCTCTCCTGGTCCTACTGGCTGCGATGACGAACATGATGATGGTTGAAGCGCCGGGAAATCTTCCATCGTAAAGGCAGAGCTGCCATCCAGCAGACCAGAGTCCACCTCTTCCACCAAACCAGCATCCTCTGACATCACGATGTCCGATGATGTTTAAGCGAAGGTAAGCTGGAGGCTGGGGCGGAGGTGGAGGTAACTCCGCTTGGGGGTTTCCTGATGGAAGAGGAGTGGTGACGTCACATTTCCCCATGACAGTGAGGAGAGAGCACAATCGATGGCAGAGTTGATGAATCCCCGTCATCTTGTATCGTCGTCTTCGGCGGCCGCTGAGTCGCAGGCGGAGATGCTGCTGGTATGTTCCCAGGTTTATCGGAGCAATGATGGTATTTGCCCACCACCTTGGAGCAGAAGTCACATTTTTTCAAAAGGGGGCAGTCCTTCCTCACGTGCGTCGGCTTCTTGCAATACCAGCAGCATTACCTTTGTCCCTTGTACGACACGAGAACTCTCTTCCCGTGCAATACAAGGGAGTCGGAGATGTCTGATTCGAGATGCATGTCAAAAATGACAGCCCCCGTCTGGAGACTCGGTGCATCGGGGTATACGGGACGAGAGATGCCACGCACTTCACCATACCCCAACATAAACTTTGTTATATACGCTGAAGACAGCAGCGGCGATATTCCAAATGGCCGGGGTCAGCATGATAAAAGTGGACGGTGGTGTTGCCCACTTTCACGCTCTCCACATCTATGATGCGCTCGGCAATTGTTCTTTGCCGACAGAGCATTTGCCACTCGGTGTTCGGCACCCTCAGTAATACTTGGAAAGCAGGTTCCTCTGATGCGACCACTGGAGGGATGCCTGTCTTAATGTAAATTTCCTTCATTAATTCACCTACGGGAAAAATCCCGTCGGCCACTAACATGACCATTCCTTCCATCTTCAAGGAAAGAAAAATTAAATATTATTAAGAAGGGGGGGGGGAGAAAGCTCTCCCAGCAACACCGGGGGAGGGGGGGTTCAATCACACAAAAGTCACTGATTGAAAAGTTTCTAACACAGTTCACCAGCATTACAATTAATGAATTCGTAAATTCTCAGCTAGCTTCCTCACCTAGCTTGGACTTATCAAGCTGAAAAAAACCAACGAAGGCAGTCATCTGTTTCCTGGCTTTTCATCTGGTGACGATCTCTGGCTCTCTCTCTTCCTCTTACTCGCCTCCTCCTTTTATTCGGCTCTGGAGGATTCTGTGCCGATTCTGCGCACTGCGCCAATCACCTTTCTTCCTTCGATCTTCTCTTCTCTTCGCGAGTCCATTATGGGCAGGGGTGTTCTTCGCTCTCGGCGTACCTGTTTTATTATTATTATTATTTATTTATTTATTATTTGCATTCCTTGGGAATAAATACATACAAAATTTGTATCATCTTACCAATAAAAGGAGAGGTATAAGATAAATAAAAGAAAAAAATGTAAATAAAACAACAACAATATATAAAGTAGCACCAAACAAATGTAAAAGATACACTATTTCAAAATTATCAATAAAAGCAATGAATTAAAGAAATTGATACAACAATTGATTAGATAACATATGATTTTTTAGCTTCTTATTAAAATGGGCACAATTAGAGATACCGCACTGCCGAGAACAATCAAAGAACCTACAACGTACTACATATGGTAATTGGTTCCACGCAGTGAGAGAATTAAATAGAAATTTATATAATTTGTAAATCGATAATTTTGGTAATGTAAACTTATATTTTTGAGGTCTACGAACTTCAGCAATATGTTTAAACCAATTCAATAACAAAGCATTAGCAATGTTCTTAAAACGACAATCAACAATATAGGAATCAAGGGTAAACAATTGGAATGTAATACAAAAATCAGTAATTTAGGCAAAACGGGATAATTTAAAAGATGTGCGTATACAATTGTTTATAACCACTTTCAAAGTTTTTAGGTAGGTACTAGACTAAAAGCATATTCCATATTCTGGAACAGAAAAAACCTTTGTAATCATAACTTGCTTTATTTCCTTAAAACTCAGCACTTTACTCAATTTATATAATAAAAATCTCATTTTGCTCAATTTTCCGATCAAGTATGCGATGTGATCATTGAAAGTAAAATTCTGGTCAAATATAACTCCCAATATGGTGATGCTATCGTTCGATGTAATACTTACATCCTTACCAATGACTATTGATGCTGTTTTGCCCATATTTAGAGTCATATTTCTATCGGTTTACCACTGAGACAATTTCTCTAAGTCCTCCTGCATCACAGATTTCGCTAGCGGCAATTGCTGTATATTACATGAATAAGAGAGAAAGTTATCGTCGACATAACTGTGCAAAGTAAAGTTGGTCGAAATTTCATCTAGAGAACTAGAAAAGATAGAGTAGAATACATTGCTGAAGCAGGAACCTTGGACAACGCCAAGGTCTGATGGAATACAAATGTTGTATTGACCACTTTTTAACTGCATCTGTGTATTATTGAAGTAGGACTCTCAGAGCGCATACGCTTCACCATGTACACCAAAGCAATATAGGTCATGCAACAGTTATTTTCGAGGCACCGTGTCAGACTTCGGAAACGTCGGTCATGGCGAGTATATAAACCTGATTTGTATCAAGGGCGTCTATCATTCGTATGCAATGGAAGAAAATTAAATACACTGCGCTAGTGTTGTTTCTACATCCGAATTGATTAGTTGGAAGTTGGGGAATGAAAAACATCTTCAATTGGATAAAGATCGCTTGCTCCACAACTTTAGTAATTGGATGGAAATTTGCAATTGGACGATAGTTCATGTAATCTGAAGTAGCCCCTTTCTGTTTATAAAAGGGAGTGATGTTTGCTATCTTCCAATTATCAGGATATGTCGGAGAGTGAATAATGTAGTTTACCGTGGCCGATATTATCTTTGTATTCATAAATTTTAGAACCTTCCCAATTATCAGATCACGAGGGAATGCCGCCCCTTATTTAAGATTTTGGATGGAGAGAATGATATCAGTATCAGTAATAAGCTGGAAGCTCTCAAATAGATAATGAGAGTTATTAGAGTTGGAAAAGTTTAGGTTGGAATTCATATTTACACCGTTCGGGTTTGCACACCATTTCATGTATTCCACATACATAGTAGAAGACAAGCTACTTGAATTTGGATTCCTAGAATTTCTAATATATGACCACATCTGTTGTGTACTATTAGAGTTCATCAAGATTTTCCTCTTTTGATTTCTGACTGCTATTTTAAATAATTTTGAAGCTTCTTTACAAGCTGTCTGTGTATTTTCCGATTGGTGATAAATAAATTCATGGTATGCATAATTTTTATTCATCCAACATACTTTCGTGCTAGAGCGTGGATGGATCAATTTAGCTCCTGAATGTTGTAAGATATTGTATATAGATTTATGCAGTAATTGAACATTTTCAGACATTGGCAAGGTTTGAGTTACAGTAAAGTCCGTATTGTTACATATATTGTGAAATAATTTTATATCAAATTTGTTGAAATTACGCACATATTCTCGCCTATTTTCGATACGTAGGCTCGCACTGGGAAATTGTACTGTAAAGGTAATTGCTTTGTGGTCAAGTTTACTTATGTCCAAATATTGTATGTCAACCAGCTTAATTACTCGAAGAATAAAAATCTGATCGAGTGTAGAAGGGGTTGTAGATATTCTTGTTATTTGATTAACTTTTGGGTATGAATGAAATTTGTCTATAAGTCCATTTAACTGCTGACATTCGGCTGTATTTAGGTTGAAAAACAATTTAAAGCCTCCGATAATGAAGTTTAAAAAAGCGTCGTCTATAAAAGTTATCATCATATCCAAAAAATCATCAAAAATGCGAGCTCCAGTTCGGTAAGTAATTAAAAATCTAAAAAAAATAATTTCCAATTTTTACGATTACTGACAGAATATCCAGGCTCATGCACAAGAAGGGCGACACCGCCGGCTCTTGTGGGTCTATCCATTCTAAATATATTAAATTCTGGAAAGAATATGTCCGAATCGTCAATTTCTGTATGCAACCATGATTCAGAAATCGCTATTAACACAGAGTTCATTGCAAAATTAAAGGCTTGGAGGGAATCGTGTTTATTAATCATGGAACGAGCGTTCCAGTATGCAAAGATACATTTACGACTGATAGGCCTCCCTTTATGTTGATTATATTCTGGATTTGGAGGACTCGTTTGACCATGATTGGAAATAGTTGGGGAATTGCCACGATATTCACGCACCGTGACTCCCTCAGGCCAATTAATATTCTTCGTCCAACAAAAATATTCATTTTCAATTAAGGATACATAAAATAATGAAGATAATGTACCTGATCTTGTGGTCCAACGGCCCACGGAATCTACATTTGCGCCTTTTAAGCGCAAATACTGCTCCAGTTCCGCTGCCAAGATATCGTCGATAAGTCCACGTACTCATAACCTTATTTTCTTATGGATCTTTTTTACTCTTAACTCGCTCTTTGATGTTCCATGTATGACGTTGCGCCGTCGAAATTCCCGGGCTGGAGACTGAGAAAGTTTGTGGGCTTCTCGGTTGCTTGTAATGCTACGTCGATTCTGGTCCCCGTCTATCATGACATAAGGAGCTGAAGAATGGAGAACTGGTTGCTTCTCAGTATCACTAGTGAATATAGGATATTGATGTGGCTGATAAGCTGATAGGTCATAGCTGGCATCGTTCGTCCTCCGCGGCTCCGTAGTGGTTTCGATAAAGTGATCGTTGTTGCTACGTTTAATTGCATCATCTTTTTTCAGTAATTTTTCTATCTTTTCCCAGCGCTGCATCATCTCAGAAAGGGTAATATCCACACGAACGCAGGAAAGGTCACCATAGTCATTATTGTAGATTTTGTCATCTACTGTAGAAGTGATAGCGTCATGGCATAAGGGCTATTTTTTAAAAGTTATTTTTAAACCTTTAACATAAGTTATTTTTTAAAAGCTTTTATTAAACTTGCAATGTTAGTTTGTTTAGGTCAAATATTGTAATCACTCTTAAACCAACTTCCCGATAAGCTAGGGAGCTGAAACTTGATATACATACACAGGATCGATGACAATTTATGATAAAGAAAAAATTTTTTAAATCGGTTCATTGGTTCGTGTTCTAATGGTACTACTTCATTACTACGAATTGTTTGTTGTGACAATTGAATAATTCGTTATGGCGAGAGTTAAATGTATCTACTGTTTATTGTTGCAAAATTAAGCTTTATTGTTGCCACTAAATAAAACATTATAAAAGCTTGGTTTGAAGAAACCCTTTTCATCTTATCTTGTTATTAATAGGAATAAACAATAACATATTTTTTATTATTTTTATAAAAACAAAGTTATGGTCATAATTGTAATTTTAATTTATTATCACAGAGGCTAGGATGGCCTCATGGGTAAAGATAGAACTGAGATTAAGCATATAAAAATTAATAATTATGCTGAAGAAATTGTCTTGAATCAAATTGTCGATCAATTTAAGCTAAATTTTCGTTTGTATCGTGCCAAGCCTACAACAATGGAAGGCTAACCAATTATGGTAAGCTATGATCGTGCACTTTTGGAAGATAGAGGCGGCCATGTTGATAGTTAAACAACGTATGCGCCAGCTTGAAGAAATAAAGTCTTCTCTTGTTTGTGTGATTGCCACGGCTCCTAACAAGCGATCTCGCAAACGATATCTCATTGTAACAAAATCAATCATCGTTGAAGTCGCAACTTTGTTGGCACTTTACATTGTTGCGTCGTCTTTCTCATTAAATTTTTTGATTCCGATGACTCCAGCTTGAAAGCAGGAGTTAAGAGAGTTAACCCGAGTCGCACTCCAAGCGAATAAAGAAACAAACTCCGAAAGACTCCAAGCGTACTCTGATGTTGGAGGTCAAGGTAGTTAACTCCGAGCGAATAAAGAAACGGAGACCAAATGACTCGAAGCAAATGAAGAAACGGAATCCGAATGATTCAAGAGTCACGGGAGTCACTCGGAGTGACTCCAAGTGAATAAATGAACGCACCCTTAGAAAGAAAGCCTGCGCACTGAAAATTAATATATTGTTACATTACATAAAAAGGCATTGTTAATTGCATTGCTACCAATAATAAGCCCTAAATTATGACTTCTTATGATCATGTAACAATGTATGACGTTTCAGTGCAGAGGCTTTCTTTCTAGGGGTGCGTTCACTTATTCACTTGGAGTCATTCAGAGTGACTCCCGTGACTCCCGTGACTTGGAGTCATTCGGATTCCGTTTCTTTATTTACTCTGAGTCATTTGGTCTCCGTTTCTTTATTCGCTCGGAGTTAACTCCCTTGACCTCCAACCAGAGACAAATGAAAATAAGAGACTGGCAGTGCCCTATTCATTTTGCTGAGCGCTACTGGTGCCACCGGAAGTGCAGCGGTCTCCATTATGGGGATGGCAGAAACGTAAGGTGGCGTATGTTCTCAATGTTATTTCAGCTGTTTTTGTAGATGACTTCGAGAGGTATTAGTAAGCGTAACCTGTTTTCTGATTTTTTTAAAAAATCTTTATTGCATTAACTAACGATAACGTATACTTTTAATGACTTTCAATAGCTGATTCAATGCCTTACGAATTTTTAAAAGAGCGCCTACAACTCGCAACTCCTATCGTTATTGTAATAATGGAGGCTTAGCCAGAGACAAGTGAAGGCATAGATGAAGAAAACTGAAGAATAAGAGTTTGGCTTCCAATTCTTACGCCTAATAAGATGTATCCACTATTTACGAAGAATGTCATCCTTTGGAAATCTATTGTGCAAATATTATACCTGGTTATACGAGCTTGGTGCTCATTTATTGAGTGACAGTTGTTTTTTTAATGTATTCATCACAATAAAAATGTTTATCACAATACTTATCTTTATTGAAATATCAATTAGATGTTTATACTTTAAAAAATTTAACAAGCTGTGTCACAAAATTATTTTAAGAAAATAAAAAAAATGTCATTTTAATTTTTGTTTATCTGACAATAATGGAATGTTGATAAAGTCAGAACATTTAAACTGGGAAGATATTTAAAAGTGTTTCTTACTATTGATAAACAAACCTAACATAATTTATCAAATTTTAGCTAATTGATTTTAAAATTTTAAATTAAAAGAAAATCTGGTAATCTAAAATACTTTTAAAAGGTACTCAATTTTTTTTTTAACAAAAAAAAGGAAGAAATAATTCTCAGTTGAATAAAATAATTATCACTGATAATAATCAGTTTATTAATCCACATACTGTAATAAACTATTAACATATTATTAATACACATGATTACTTGTGAAATGAAATATTGGATCCATTTAAAAAACGATTTGTGCAATTATATGCACAACAACTGACAGGCATGTTTTTTCTTTCATAAATTATGAAACAATAGATTCGCGCCAGAACAACAATGAGGGTTATTTTAAAAAGGGGGGGGGGGGGAGGTTTACTTTCGCTTGTCTGTTCTCATTT
>JAHWFO010003310.1:0-15173 GCA_023313115.1 Rhysida immarginata
TGTTAATTATTATTTTATTTTTCAGTTGTATTTATTAACTATTTATTGCATTCCAGGGTTTTTGTGTCTCGTCCTTTTCTCTTATAAATATCCATTCAATAAAATTTACTCTAATTTTTTCGCGTTTATATTATCGCAATAAAAATCGATAATTTACCCGACCGGTTTCCACCAACTGTCTCGATGCTATATCAGCTTCCAGATGACGAATTCACTGCAAAGACAGAAGAAAAGTTCTTTTAGGAGAGGAAGGACGTGCTCCACATTCGAATGTAGATTTTAAAAATGTTGGTTCAGCTTTTGTTTCAAATAATCCAACTGCAAACCCAGTAAACCTTATAAAAATGCCAATGCAAGATTTTCGCAGTGGTACTGCGATAGTTTGTGGTAATAGCCATTATGCAAATTTTATGTGTAATGGGTACAGGAAGTATGGTCATATTTCCACATTTTGCACTGAACGGGATCTCTCATTTAATTCTATATCAAAGGGTAGTAGCATAAGAGGAAACCCACGTGGCAGAGGTAGTAAACATGTTAGGGGAGGCAATCGTATGCATGCGCTACCAAGCAAACCTTATGGCTTCATGGTTTTGCTGCAGTCCCAGAATGCTCTAGTTTGCCTAAATATATTGATAAATATTTGAAACTAACTCAAGTAGAACCTACCTGTCGTCCACAGATTTTTAGTAATAATTTAGGACCAGTATAACAGTTTATTTTTGATATTAGGGCTACACATCATATTTGTACCAATCGAGAATTATTTGCTACATTTAAAGATTTAGACAAACCAATTGTTCCGGCACGTGGTATAGGCCAAAGGTTTCGGTGTGGTCTTTCTTGTCTTAATTGATAGTTCTGATAGAAAAGCTCCGATTAAGTTAAAGGAAACTTACTCCGTGCCAGATATGAATATGAATAATCTACCATTGATTGTAACGGTTTTTCTTATCTGAGCCACCATGATCAATTGGAAATTTTTGACAAAAATGGAAACAGTTTTCTGTAAGCAAATATGAAACTTGGTCTTTTCTTTATAAAAGCAATTAAACATTCAGAAATTCAATTGGCGGTCATTATTGATAATAATGTTGCTCCTCAGAAAGTAGATTTGTCTTCTTTGAACATTTGGCATGAAAGATGTGCACATATAGGTTTAGACAAAATGAATCGTGCAAGTAAAAATGGTTAGGTTAAAGGCTTACCTACTAGTTTAAACCAGGATATTCATACGTGTGGTGTTTGTACCATGGGAAAGTTAAACGGGTCCTTTTAAACGGTTACCAAATATTTCATCCACACAGCCTCTCGAATTATTACATGGCGACTTTTGGGGTCCTGCCCTGTTACCAAGCATAGGGAGAGCTCACTATTTTTTAGTCATTGTAGATGATTACACAAGATTTGTGACCGTCTATCCTTTAAAATTAAAGTCAAATGTCATGTAGAACCTCAGATTGGTCTAAAAGTTCTAAAAATCAGATCAGATAATGGCATGGAGTTTTGTTTTAATGATTTGGAGAATTATTTAAAATCATTGGCGATAAACCACCAAGTCACAAATGTCTATTCTCCTGAAATGGGGTCGCAGAGAAAATTAATCAAGATGCAGTTAATGTTGCTCGCACATTGTTGATTTTTCCAAATTACAGCACGGTTTTTTGGGCTGAAGCTTTATTAACGTATGCGCATGTCAGAAACAGACTGCACGTTCTTGTAGTATGAGTAGTACTCTATATGAAAAAATGTTTGGTCGAAAGCCAAATTTGGATTTTTTCGAAGGTTTGGTTCCATAGCATATATTTATGTTCCTAAACGTTATAGGACAAAATTTGAGCCCAAATTTACAGTCGGTCGATTTATAGGTTATGCTAATTATACCAGAGGTCATCGCATTGTCGATCCTATCAGATATAAGGTCGTCAACTGAAACATTGTAAAGTCGTGGAATCATCGTCTGATATAAATTTCGTCCTATAATTTAGTCAGAAAATTCCAGAAATGGTTCATCCACAACTGATTGATGATAGTAATATTGGAGAAGTTTTTCAGTTACCTAATATTTTTAATTCATCATCAGTGTCATCAAGTTCTGTTAAAACTCATATAACAACGTCACCAGAATTAATTGTTTCAAAAACTTAAAGTTACTCAAAATAGTTCATCAAGTTCTGATAGTAAAGCCAGTGGTGGAAGCAAACTGGGCCCTTGGTTAAGGCAAATAGTTCCACGTGCTAATGGTTCTAGACGAGATGTTTATTACATTTCACTTTGTAATGGTAAAAGATACAATTCGAAAGCTAAAATTGAAGCTCATTTTAAGGAACATGGTATTCCTTATAAGGAAGAGAAGTTTAAACTCATGATGAAAGAAGGTATTGTTGTACCTGATCAAGTTCCCATAAAGTGCATGATTTTTACAGATGAAGGTAGTTTAGATCCTACTTCAAGTGATAACGTAAAATCAAATTATGTAGCTTGTTTCACTTGTAAAATTCCTAATTCATATGAAGGAGCTATGTCTTTTTATTAATTACTCTGCTTGTTGGAAACGGGCAATGCAGAAAGAATTTACGACTATAGTTGAAAGAGATTTAAGGGAGGAAATCCCGAGACCAGAAAGTCAGAAAGTACTAAATTGTCGTTGGGTTTATGCCTTGAAAACAAATCTTGATGGGTCCATAAAAAGCATTAAAGCCATTGTAGTGCCACATGGCCATGAACACCACAAGGGTATTGATTTTTCAGAAAAGTTTTCTCCAGTTATTGATTTTGTTATTGTAAAATTATTCTTTGTTCTTTCTGTTGTTCTAATGGGATGGAGGCATGAGCATTGGGATATTAGTTGTGTCTGTCTTATGGAAAACTGAATCAGATGATTTACATGGAATTGCCTAAAGTTTATATAAAAAATGATGACAAAAAGACTTTTTTGTTACTTAAGTAGTCGTTATATGGACTAAAGCAGTCAGGACGTTGTTGGTTTTTCCATATATCAAACGTTTTGCAAAAGATGGGATTCAAACCATTTTTACATTGTTCCTGCGTATTTAGATTTCGCACAGATTGTTTCTTATTACTTTATGTCGACGATATCGCAATATTTGCAAAGGATTCAAATATCATGTTAAATGTTTTTTTCCATTTTATCTGAGAGTTACGAATTGGTTAATCTGGGACCTGTTCGACGTTTTTTAGGTGTAGAATTTGTTTACATCGATGGGCATTATTATATGCACCAGATTTCATATATTAAGAAAATTGTTTCTACATTTGCTAAAGATACGAGTTTAAAAGTTTATACACCAATGGAAGTTGGGAAAGATTTTGTTAATTGCTTATCAAAAAATGAAGAAATGACGGAGCAATTCCCGTACACAGTACTGATTAGTTCTCTTTTATACCTAGCAAACCAAACACGCCCAGATATAATGCACGCTGTTGTTTATTTTGTTCATTTTTCTTCAAATCCATTGATTGCGCAATGGAATGCTTTACTACGAATTTTGTATTACGTTAACACAACTAAAGATCTTGTTATTGATTAACACCAAAAGACCAGTCAGGATTAAATATATTAACAGATGCTGCATGGGGTACAGCTGTTGATTCTAGACGTTTATTTTCAGGTCTTTATATGGTATTTTCCTGGGCTGGAGATCATGTATTCAGCGTTGCATAGCTAAGTCTGATTTAGGTGTTAATGAGATCATGTGGTTCAGAACACATTTTAAATGAATGTGAAGGATTTAATTTTCAAAGATTGAAACCATTAGATAAGTTTAATAATGAAGCAGGTAATTCTTTTACTAAGAATGTCACAGTTAATAATAAAAGCAAACACATTGACATACGATATCATGCGATACGAGTTTTATACCGAAGAGATTTTTTGATGTAATATATGTTAAAAGCCAAGATAATACGGCAGATTTTTTAATCAAACCTTTGCTGGCATTAAAATTAAAAGGATTTGTAAACCCCTTTACTTTTACAATATATTTACTATTATTCCAAATTAAAAGAGAAGATTATTATTTATTGTTAATTTTAAAGAATTTATTATAATTATTTCTTCAGTTATGTTAAATAAGCTTGTAAATCATTTTTGTAATTTTTGTAACTTTTGTGTATATGTTCCCTGCCTTCTGTACTTTTATGTAAAAGATCTCAGATTTGTGCCTTTTGAGCTTCCGTTCAGGGGATCGCCACACACATTGTATCTCTTGCACATGTAATGTTTTGATGGAATCATTAAAGTTCTTGCTATTAAGTATAAATAATTTACGTTTGCGTCTTTATTATCCATGTCATCCTTATTCGAACTGGCATCAACGTAATTAGGCCGATTTAAATACACAAATAACAAATACCACTCATTTTCTCAATTAATGCATTAATTATTTTCGTAATTTCTGTGTTATGCGGCCCATCCAACATTACGGGAACCAGTGGGAAAGGTAGTTTAATCATTAACATGGCATTCCATTTGCGGAGGCTATCTAACCCTAGTAGCCCTGTACACGGGAGGTTGGGAGCTAGCCAAAACGTTAGTTTCATATCCCCAAAAGCGATTCCAAGGATTTAAGGCGCTCAGGTAAACACTTGGGTGAACAAATCCCAGGTAAATAAGACATGCGTTAAGCAAAGAAAAGGTATCTGCTTGAAAAGGGAGAGAGAGAAAAAACAGAAAAGCAGGAACAAAAATTTTTAAAACATATTTATAAATAAATAGGCAGATAAAGGAAAAAGGAACAGGAAAGCTGGGAAACTCAGATAATAACAAAAAAAAATAAGAGAAAAAAATTATAAAGAAAAACAAAAAAATTATTAGTAACCTCAGGGACTCCGGGGACCTAAAAGCGAAACACGATAAGAAATATAGGTAAACACATACAAAAGCAGGGCAAACACAAACAACAAGCAGGGTATTTTCCAGTAACTTAAAAGAACGAGGCATGCTTGGGATGAACACTGGCATCGAAGACACAGAGGTAAACGATCACCAACAAGCAGAGAGTTCCTGTAACAAAAAAATAAAATGATAAAAGATAAAAGAAATAGTAAATTCCAAAAGCAAGAATAGAAAAAAATTAAAATCCTAAAACAGGTCTGCAAAGATAATACATAATGTATTGAACCGAAGTAGAGCGCAGATTTGCGTGTTCTTTTGTCAGATGAGAAAATCCAATATTGAAAATAAACTTTTCCCTTTGTGTGTTTATTTTCCCTTTTCGTTTTTCGTTCTGTTATTCTTTAGTTTCCAAACTACGGAGTGGTCGGCAAGCGATGATAGAAAAAGGAAGAATAGTTAAAACATTACGTTAAAAAATGCCCGCTCCATCTGGAGTTCCATCTTGAGTACTACTATGAAAAAGATACGTTCCATCTTGAGTTCTATTATGAATAATAAACAATAGTTAACACAAAACGTTAATAAAATGTTTGCCTACCTTCTTTGCGGAGGCCTTCTATGTAAGCTTTCAACGTCGGCGATCATGCGACGGCCAATCTACTAAGATTTAGGGTTGAGAATTGGATTCGTTTCATAAGAGTTAGTCTAAAGTTACTAAAACAAGACGGAGAAGGTACGAACCCACCTGAAATCGTTCAAACGACCGAATCCATTCTTTTCTTCACCAAAAAAAGCATCTTAGTCTGGCAACAAGAGTAAATCCCAGCTCCATTGCCGTAGTCAAAATCAAAATCAACTGTGTAGAAAACCCGGCGTTTGCGTGCCAATCATATTATTGAAAAGATTTTCCACCATTTTTCCGAATTCTATAGCCATGGAAACGATGCGTTGTTTGTCGTCAATACTTTTCGACACACCTAAAAGTGACAATTTAATGCGAGATGAAATTTAACGAATATAGAAATATAACGAATATTCATGGCGAGATAACAGAAAAACAATCTCGTGGCAAATCCATTGCCAAGCCAGAGAGATAACATAATCGTGAAAATTTGTCCACGAATGTGCCCGAAACATGTCAATCCGGCATCGTATGTGCCAGAAAAACGTCAGTCTAGCCACGTATTTAATCAAAACACTGAAATCCGGTATCCGCTTCTTTTCCCTTGGCCGATGTTGTGCTGGTATCAGGTCATTCTTTGACTAACAGTTAAACAAGGCATGTCATATTTCAACGTTAACTGAAACAATCCGACGAATAGCAATAAAAATCACAGTTATTAAAAAAACATAAATGAAAACGGAATATTTTAAGGAAAAGTAAAAAAATATTATTTATTATATTTCTTTCTCTTTGTAATGAAGTACAATGAGAAAGTTAATTGCCAGATAATAAAGCACGTTAAACTAGACTAATAAGTTTGAACCCATCCAGTCCAGGCAAAACTCAATACATCATAAATAACGGAAGAACGTAAATTCCGAGAGAAAAATCTTAAGGCCTGAAGGTAGCATAATTAGGTGGCTGAGCGCTAAAGAATTCACTCCACAAATTCTTAGTCATTTGAATAAAAATTTGGTAAATGTATAGTCACCTATTAACTGCGTATCGTATGATACCGTTTCTTATAAAAAAACATTCTAAAGATAATCTAATAAATAAAAATAAATAAATAAACTTAATAAATAAACTTGAATCCTTTTTTAATAAATATAATATAATGCACTCTCAACTGTATGGGTATACGAAAAAAAATGGGACTCAAATGCTATTATCACATAAGACAGATGAATTAAATGAAGCTTTTCATCGTGGTTTATATGCCACTGTGTTTTTTTTCGATTTAACTAAAGCATATGACATGGTTGATCATGAAATATTAATAGCTAAATGCAAAAAATATGGCATTCGAGGAAATATGAGTTTGTTATTAAGAAACTTTTTGAGCAACCGTGCACAGAGAGTTTGCATAAAGGAACGATGCAGCAGTAGCACTTCAGTAAAATGTGGTGTATTTCAAGGATCATTATTAAGTCCAATGTTATTTAATTTATTTATGAATGATTTACCATTAAATATTGAATATGGAGAAATTTATTTATATGCGGATGATATTGCTTTATCAATTGTTCACAGAGGTGAAGCTAAATTATTGGATGAATGTCAAAAAATGTATCCCATGTTGTTGAGTGGATTAAAAATAATAGATTAAGTTTAAATTTAATGAAGACGCATATTATGAAATTTAAAGTACCAACTAAAAGATACGAACTGATGTTTAATACAAGAATTAAAGTTCATGAGACAAAGTGTTGTGCCAAATTAAATGTATGGAGGCATTGTAACTGTGCTGTAATTCATGAAGCCTCAGAATTAAAATATTTAGGACTCATTTTTGACTCTAATTTAAGTTGGAGAAATCATATTGAAAATTTATGTCCTACATTAAGGAAAATTATACTTATGATATACTATGTAGTATGGTTCTGTCCTGTAAAAATCAGAAAATTACTATACGTAGCATACTTTGAATCCAGGATGCGATATGGTATTTCAATTTATAGATTCTCATCGGCTGCAAAGGAAGTTGAAAAATTACAAATAAGAATAATAAATCTACCTGGCACAAATTCAATATATGACAAGTTAGACACTAATAAGAAATTTAAAAAGCTAAAAATCTTAAAACTTCAAGATCTATATGAGTATATCATCTTTGTGCAAAATTTTTTTAAGAGTAGCTGGCTGCATAAAACTGTAAACACACATAATTTGCGTAAAATGCAAACCTTTATTGTTCCACGAATTATGAATAATTACCATAAAAAGCTAAGAAACTATTATATCCCAACATTTTTTAATACGGTACCAAAAGGGATTCAAACATTGAGATCTTTTAAATTTATAAAAGAAGCATATTATAGATGGAATTAATATTATTAATTATTTTGGCAAAGTATTATGTTGCTGATCAAGTAATATTGTCATTTTGTCTATAGTAGAGTATTGTGAAATTTTAGTTTTTTGTAGTTGCATGTATTTGTTGCAATGTATCATATTATCCCATAGAAGCCATATATGAGGCTTCGGGATAATTTGTCATAATGTAATTGTTTTTAGTTTTTTTGAATTAAAAAATTATTGAATTATTTAATCTACTCTAAAAAAAAATTATTATTTTAAAAAACGTGTAAATGAAGTATAAAGTGTATTAATACGCGTCTTTTTTTTACATAATCAAAATTAGTACAGGCTATCATGGTCATCGGAAAAAGCTTTAGAATGCAGGCAGGGCAAGTAATAATATTAGACCTTGCGTATATCATCTCGATGCACTTCAACACAAACACCGTGCGCACAAAATTAAAAGGCAAACTTGCAGAAGATCGTTATAAATTAAAAGGCAAACGTGACAGAAATCTGATGATGTCATCATTTCAGCAAATGATTAGGCACGTTTGAAATCAACAGAATACAAACTTCCAGGTAGACGATGTGTATTTAGCAGTGGGTTATCTTTTGCAGAGTCACCTGGAATAATAAAACATTGGTCAAAAATTTCAATGCGTATCATCTCGTACGGCCGACAACATTGTGTGTTCCTGAATCAGTGTTTAACCAAAGAGTAATTAACGCCGAAGAATTCATAAACCCACTGACTGAGAAGGACTGGCAAAACCCGAAATTCAGATACGATGATAAGAAAAGTGTGCATTTCAGCATGCAACAGACGGCAAGAGGACTTGCACAGCTCATCGAGAGAGATCACTTCACGAATCGACGTTTACTACTGAACAGTGAAACCAACACGGTGAACTCCTGAGTACGCACTTAAGCCGAAAATATTGAATAATTATTATTGAAATGGATTCTATTATTTTGTGACACCAACCACGTGTGGAAAAGAACGACATACGGAAAAATAACCCAGTGATCAGATTTTTATTTTTATTATGGCAGAAATCATGTGTGTGTGTGTTTTTGTGTGCATGTGACCATGTGTCTGTGTGTGTGTGCGCGTGCGTATGTGTGCAAAAATAATAATAAATTGCATGTATCCAACCACCTACTTTGTGCCTTGTCAACATTTATTACATGCATTTTTTGAAAACAATATGCCTTGTCAGATAGCTTTTTGCAAGTTAAATAAGTAAGAAAGATTGAATGCATTAACTTTACTTAAACTTAATGAATGAGTGAATGAAATAAGGTTAGTATATGGACTTGGAATAAAGAATGATGACAAAAGTAAAACGATTTTTTTTTAAATCACAGGAAAAAAGCTCAAATTACTTTAAAAAAAATGATGAACCAATATAAGAATCGCAACACAATGGAAACCCTTTATTAAAAAATCAGTAACAATTAAAAATTTGGAAAGAGATAAAACGAAATAAAAAAAAATTGGGCAGGTAAAAAATCAGTTAGGGAATGGTGAATCTGCGCAGCTTGCTCCTTCAGCACCTCCTCTCAGGGCCAGGTGATGTCAGAAAGGGGTCAGTGGTGTGGGCTTCACCGCAAACCACATGGAAAGCTGTGAGAAAAAGGAGCAAGCGGTGCTTCACCGCTGGACACATGGAGGGGCAGGAGATGCCTCACTGCAGAACTCACAGAACATCTTTTTGGAAGGAGGGGGTGGCCCACTTGGCAAAGACTGGGTGGACTGCACCCAAAGTTATGAAAAACATACAGAATTCATAAAACCATCGTGAAAACATCCCCTCCACATCATAAGCATATTAATAATCATATTTAATACAAATTATAATATAAGGGTGGGGTTTTTCATTAAAAATTACATCTGTGGGTGTGGCCAGGTGCAAAAACAATGGGACCCTCCCTCCACATTCCATTACTCGCCATACCTCGATCTCTTCTGCTATGGTTAAAAATTGTTTACATCAAGAGATTGAATATTAAAAAATAAAACGAAAACTCATAGATAAAACCAGGTGACTAATTAGAGAAAATGTGTAAATTGTCTAGATTGCCAGAAAATGCCAGGTAAAAAATCCTGCTAATTGCTGGTCAGTCTGAAAAAAAAAGTCGCAAACAAATTTAAATGACATCAAAAAGCTAAAAACGCAAGTAAATGAAAAAGAAAACTAGGTTTGATTTTTACCCTGTGACAGTTTAAAAATTACGGGGACTGACTGAAAGATTGTGGGTCTAGAGTCAAAGAGCATCGAGCTCAGACCACCAGTGAAGGAAATCCTGATGCTCTAACCGCTGGAGAGTATAGGCCATACAGTCAAGTAACAGTGAAAATTCAAAGTTATTTTTTAACATAAATTTAACTTTACTTTCGTATAGAATGTTCCTACATTGCACTAAGTAAGGTTGCTCCTAAATCGGAGTAAGTATAGAGAGAGAGACAAATTTTTTTAAAAACAAATAAACTGACAACACAAAAAATCACAGAGAGTAGAAGAAAATTAAACATTTTTAATGAGAAACTGTATTTATAAAAGTTTGCAATGTCAATTGTTTATGGTCAATTCTCTAATTCATCAAGTTAGAGTTGTCAGCAGTTAATTGAAACAATGCACCAATTATCAGAACATTAAAAAAAACAAATTACTTTGAAACAGAAGTAGTAAATAAGACGCGGGTTTAAAATATCTTTGAAAAAATTTGGTTGCTCGATAAACAATAGTTAATTAATAATAAGTAAATCAATTGGCATCCATGTCCTGTATAAGTGAAGGGGAGAGGTTTATTGTAAGACAAAATCACATTAGTCCCTTTTGCTCTGAGAACCTGGACTTCCTTGCCTGAAGCACCTCGGTCACCAGCATCAGCACCCTGGGCATAACCAAAAATTATAAAATTAATATTTTTATCAGCCGCAGGTCATCGGAACATGGCCGCAATCACGTGATATTCAAAAATTTTCACTAGTTTAATATGTGAGCACACACAGAAATGGAGTCCTTATCAAAGAGTAATCTAACAGAACCCCTACCCAGACAGTACCATGCAAATCAAGGAAATTCAGAGGTAAATTAAATATTAAATAAAAAGTTAATTATTTCACATTAATTAAAGGTAATTAAGACATTTACAGCCCCATTATTCTAAGAGTACATTTGTGATGTTATCAGTCACGTGAGCATAAGCGAGGAGATTCAGTGCCTTTCTGAAATGTGGAGAGTTGGGCCAGCCTTTTTCTGGAATATGGAGCAGTAAGTCCAGCACATTTCTGGAATGTGGATTGGTAGGGCCAGCACCTTACTGAAATGTGAAGGGTTAAGTCCAACACTTTTCTGGAATGTGGAAGGGCAGGGCCAGCACCTTTCTGGAATATGGAGGGGTAGGCCCAGCAACTTACTGGAACTGTGGGTGTAGCCTAGCGCCTTTTGCTTGTAGATAGGTAGAAGGAACTGGGACACACCCTTCACGTTCCAGAATGATGCTGAGGTGGGTATGTACTGATCCTAAGCATTTTACAATGCCTTAAATCTAACAATGAGATCCTAAGTCATCCTGGAAGAATAATGCGAGGGCTATCAGTTTTTGTTCGTAAGAGATTTTTGCCAAACCCTTCCAATTCCAAGATACTTCTACAGATAAACACAGTGCTTGCCTCAGAATATCCACCATCTGAAAATTTGTCATACAAATTGAATTACCGTATATCTTCTAGCAAATGCCTAATCTCCAATTCTCGTTGGTCTCTCATAAACGCCATGTTTCAAATTTAGGTTTGCTAAAAACCGCTAGTCTCTAAAAAACGCCAAGATTCTCCTGCACGCGGCTTTTCACGTGAGCAGCTTTCGGAGTTCACGTATACATGGGCTTGAGGGGATTCCCAGCACACTTCCTATACAGCCCTTAATTTTCAAGGCATCCTGTTCTTAAGGACTGTTTCATGCACATTGCTATATTCTGTTTAAAAAAAAGACATGCCTCCAAGCGGTCATGTGATGTGGTGTTTAGAATAAACACCTGGTTAGAGATTCAGTTGAAAAAATAGATGCCGGGGGCTACTATTTAATGATATACTGTACTAATATGAGGAGGCGTATTCTTGGTGAAAACACTGTAAAATTTGTAAACAACCACTGTAGTTATACTCAGTTTTGGAGGTAGATAATTAATCACAGTTGCATCAGGATTGATTTCTCTCTCATCTGATTTCTCTCTCATCTAATTAATACTGTTTGTGAAATAATTATTGATAAAGTGTTCCAGAATAGAGCAACAAAAATTAAGGACAGACAGTGGCACTGACAACGTAAATTTCTTCCACGAAAGAATGAGAATGTAAATAAATTAATGACATTTTCAAGAGTTGCCAAGATCTTGCTTGACATATAAATCTATTAACATTATTATGTACCAGTAGCAGATTGTTAATTAACCCACAGAATTTTAAAATTCATTAGAATCTTCCTGGCATGCCAGTACGTAAATTCAATGTGATAGTAAGTCCAGTAATATTATTTCGGAAGTTTGGCTAATACCTAATAATGCAATGGTTCTAGATTCTCAATAAATTTATGTCTATAACCTTCCAGACAACAATTATCTAAATTAAAATTTCCTGTGCGAATTGCTTTGCAAAGACAATTAACAAATCACAAGGCAATCAATTGGCATAAATTAGGAATTCCCAAGTTTTTTAAATATGTAGCATTCTGCCGAGAATGTACACAGAAAATTTCTATATTTATGCTCCTAATGGCCTTACAAAAATAAAATGACCGAAAACACATTCTATGCCAAAATGGCCAATGTAAAGAGAAGATAGAGCACGTGCGTAATTGCTTGTAAGTTCTTTTGTTTAAAATTGATTGGTTTCACGATGTTGCATGAGCCATCCTGGCACAGAAAGTATCCAAAGGACGGGTGCGGGCCACGATCCCGACACCCAGAATCCCGACAGCCACAATCCCGACAAGCCAAAATCCCGACAGGCTAAAATCCCGACAGGCTAAAATCCCGACAAGCCAAAATCCCGACACGCCAAAATCCCGACACACCAAATATTCCCGATAAGCCAGGTATTCCCGACACGTTACAATCTATTGTCCCGACAAAGCAGAATCCCATTTATTTCTATTATGTTTTATGGGAGTGCTGTTATATGCGGAGAGCTTTTGTTTTTGATTCTGTATGTGTAGAATTTTATCGTAGGCTTTATTAGCTTTATTAATATCTTTAGTTTATTTTTTCAATAAATTGTTCAATAAATTGCGATTCAATAAAATATTTATTACTTTTAATCAAAATGGGACGTTATGTGCAATACCACGAAGATAGCCCATCTATATTCGGTTTACTCTGTCTCTAAATACTGCCATAAGTCTTCTCTCTCTCTGTCGAGTACAGCTCTCTTCGGAGTAGGATATGGCTGACCGCAAAAAATAATTTTCACTTCTAATTCTACTCGTTGTTGTTCTTTTCGAAGCTCTTGTATAATTTTGAAAAGAACAACATGACTGCAGACAAGCAATGTTTCCCATCTCCTGTGCCGAGCTCAATTGAATCTGCGACACTCCAGAATGCGGGTGAAAAAATAGGCGGAGAATGTATAACTTGCCCACGATTTCGGCGTCTTATTCTCCCGTGAACGTAGTTTTCTTTGAAACAGTTCACTACATCTATAGATTCGGAAGGCATCTCAGCTTTTAAAATCTCAAATGATGCTGGCATTTTGTTAGCTGGGACAAAGGCCAGCGCAAATAAATGATATAACAATAAGCTGAATTGTTCATCGTTTCTGTAACGAACTGATAATCCGCAAGCCTATAATGAATTAGAAAAGAGCATGAAAACGTAGTGAGATAGAATAAGAGAAAGGACTAATGATATAATTAAACTTATACATAATCAAAATGACAATATTACTGAAAAAAAAATATTACGGGATTTTGGCTTGTCGGGATTCTGGGTGTCGGGATTGTGGCTGTCGGGATTATGACCCTAACCCCCAAAGGACACAATAATTCCACTAACAATGCATCTTTAAAATAATTTCGACTATCAATAATTTGACGTTATATATATTCGTGACTGGTCATTCCAATATTTTTATATAATGGATCATTAACTTAACATTAAAAGTTTCCAATGAACCATTAATTTTACGTTCTATTCATACATTAAACATCCTCCCAAGTTGCCTAATATATTGCATGAGATATTTTGGCATTGATTTATAATATAATTAGCTTTCAACCTTTCAACACGCCTGAACAGCCCTCCGTAAAAGCTGTGGAATTTTTCCTACTGTGGTTGGATACATCAACAAACGTTTGATCTTGTCGTGCTGTTAAAGGTTTCTACATCAGTTGGAGAGTGGTAATACATTTGTGATATCTTTTATTGCCTGAAATCAATACATTCCATATAATGAATATAGAAATCTTCTTATAACAACAAACATGGTTGCTTGGCAGACTAATCATTGTTAATTCACCAGACCATTGTTTTACTTGCTACATTGTTTGCGCTTCTTCTCGTTTTATTATAGCAAATTGTTTGTTACATCGCAGCATCCTGACTCATATAAATAAATAATCTATCATTATTGTTTTTAGCTTTGAAGAAATACAGTGAAAAATTAATAAATGATAGATTGTTAGTACAGTTTATGGCCCATTTTTTTTTTTGTAAAACAAAATGGCGCAGCATGGCGCCCTCTAGATCTTGTGGTGTCTGTAAAAATTATATTAAAGTTGCAGATAAGGCGCTTTTTTGCATTGGATTGTGCAAGAAATGGTATCATATTGCATGTAAGCATATTCTGGAGGGTGATTTTAATTATTATGAAAAAACTGGAATAGAATATGAATGTGAGAAATCTGTACTAGAAAGAAAATTAAGTAAAATAGCTGATTCGTTATTATTAAGCATAATTGATACATAATTTTAAATAAACCTTAAGTTTAACAACAACAAGCTAACGAATTCATAATACGTTTCCATTATTATTCCTGTTCCATATCAATAATTTCCTTAGTTAAACACTTTCATCAAATAAATCAAGTAATTCCAAAGATGAAGGGGATGAGGTTATAAATGTAAACATAAGGAGTGATACATTAAAAATGGAGAGTGAAAAAATGAAATGGATTAAAACGAAATTAATGGAAATTTCTAGTAAATTAGAAGACTTCCAGACTTTGAAAAATAAATTTGAAGAATTTACAAATGCATTCGGATTTCTTTCTGAATCTTTTGAAACTATGCGAAAGGAATTAGAAGAACTAAAAATGATGGTCTTAGATATAAACAGGAAATTAGCAA
>JAHWFO010003312.1:0-12700 GCA_023313115.1 Rhysida immarginata
AAATGCGCATACGTTGCAATAAACCTCTGTTGTGGAATAGTGGTTTCCTGTTGTTCTTGTTAATCTGTGTCCACAGTTTCTGGCTTCATCTCCTTCTATAAGCTACTCTTGTGTTTAGCCATGTGTTTTGCATAATCTTCACTCACTTTCGGCCATGACAGTTCTGGGCATGGAGCTTCCCAATTTGCTTCAAGTTACAACAATAGGATTCGGAGTCTATCTTTAATATACGTCATTGAGCTGATTGATATATTACGAGGGGCATTCAAATTTTGGCAAAGTTGACTTTTAGTAACTGCGAGCACTGCGTGCACTGCAGTGAAGCCTCTCTCAGAGACACCCAAATGAACAATTCATTCGTAGCCCTTGTTTCGTATCCGCCCTGCAGTGAAGCATCACTTACAGACACCACTGTTGACCCATAATTTCGCAGTATGTTATTCTGAAGTTACTAATTACTATTAGAAATTAATAAAGTTTATTTATAATTCGTAAATATTTAACAATAATCAATTATTGTTATTGAAACGCTTAGTATAAGAATTTACATAATTATTACTAATTAATAACTGATTTAAACATTTGATATATTAAAAATTTTACTAAATTGCAAAAAAAAAGTTGAGTGGGTCTTGTATCACAAAGAAATGACGGGTCTTGTATGATTTTATTTGCGTAAAGTGACAGTCCTTTAAAATCACACAAATGAATTCCGTGTTTCCATGTTTGTAAGATTACCAACAATTAAAACGCTCTTTACTCAAATCTTCATCGTATAATTTCATACAATTAATACCAAATGAGTAAATAACCTAAATGTGTAAACACCGGAGTTTCTTTGTGTGATTATGATTTTATTCCCATAAACGGCCGTCATTTCACGCAAATAAATACTAAAAACAAACAACCATCTGGTATAAATAATAATAATAATAATAATAATAATAATAATAATAGATAACAACAACAGGGAATAACCCACCAAATAAACTGGAAGTCCAAGCCGCTATGTTGCCCCCCAACAGGCCAAAGGCCCAAAATGGGGTTATTTAGGATACAAGTAAAAGGGAAGTAACGTAATTAAAAAAAAGGACAATAAAAAAACAGAAAAACACAATTCAATTCAATCCAATTCAATTCAATTCAATTCATGCACTGTGTTCACACAGCTAATTCAAGCCAACACGGAACTACAATATCGAGCAAATCGAATGAGAGTTACAAGATAAAAAATAAACACAACCATAACCACAACGGCAGGATAGTAACATGACGAGGAAAATTAATTAAATAAATCACTGACATCAGAATTCTCATTGTATAGTTTTTGAATTCTGAACATTGTATCCGGACGAAATTCTTCTCTGAGTTTAATAGGAGGCCAAGGCTTTAACACGGGCTTCCTCGTAGTATGAGAGGGTACTCGGATGAAAGTGGACTCGAGAAGGTTTGGAGCATTCATCCTCCCTACTAAAACATTCTTAAGAAAGGCAAAATCAATCTTCATTCTAATGTCTGAGAGTGCACACAGATCTGAAGGTACATCAAAATTCGGGAATTTCCGCTTCAGAAACCGGAGAAAAACATTTTGCACCCTATCCAGTTTACAAGACTGCATATTTGAACCCCCATTCTATAAAACAGAACAGTAGGACAAAATGGGTAAAACTAGACTCCGATAGAGCCGAACAAATGTAGAAGAGCACCGAAAATCGGCTCCATTGCGCACAATGGTACCAAGAGCTCTGTAAGCCTTCAGACGAACAGTCATCATGGGAATTATAGGAAAGTGTGCTATCAACGATTACGCCAAGATCACGGACATAGAGCTTGGCAACTTGCACATTTCCACAGACTAGGAGAACTCGATAAAATTGGTCTTTTGTCACATTTGGTTGCATTAATTGCAAGATCATTCTGCTCACACTAATGACATATACTATAAATTTCTTGCTGAAGCAGGTGAACATTAAGACAATTATTATGTTACCAAAAAGTTTCACATCATCTACATGCATAAATATATATGGAAGTTTCTAATCACCTCGGGGAGGTCAGCAGTGAAGATAACAAATAATATAGGCCCTAGGACAGAACCCTGTGGAAAACCACAGTGAGGCCTATAAGGCAATGATGAATGATGTCGTATAGATACAACAAACTGTCGATCCAACAGGAAAGAGCGCATTATCCGAAGGAGTCCATTAACAATCCCATACGCACGCAATTTTTTAAGTAGTAACTCATGATTGACAGAGTCGAACGCCTTTTGCATATCAAAGTAGATCACGTCAAGTTGCTGGCAGTGGTCAAGAGCATCATGAGCATGAGTGGTGAGAGATACAAGATTGCTCACAACGGAACGTCGGGAAATGAAACCATGTTAACACGCAGGAACATGAGGAAGGACATGTTTTAGAAGATATTTATGAATGATGTTGTCAAAGACTTTGGCAGTGGGTGGAAGGATAGAGATCGGCTTATAGCTAGCAATGTCAGTCTGTTTGGGAGAACCACCCTTAGATGCAGGATCCACAACCGCATTCTTCCTTATTTTAGGATAGTGGCCAGCTTTTAGACACAAATTAAAGATGCGCCTAAGAGGAATAATTATGACATCTCGAAGGCCTTTGAGAATGAAGGAAGGAACCTCTGTCGGAGAATTGCAAGGTTTGTCCCGTAATCTATTAATGCTGTAGGCAACATCTCTATCAGTGAACTCCGTTAAGATGAGGTTATCAATAGGGGGACAATAGGTAGACAGTTCTCCGAGAATATGTTGAAAGAAGTAGAGACAGTTTCACTGAAATGCTAGGCAAAACAGTTACTAATATCCAATCCATCAGTAATGGTAAGATAGCAGAGGTAGTGATAGTAGTTATAGCATGTCGCTCCTTTCTTTAGGAGTAGTAGTAAATCTGGTTATTTTTCTTATTACGGGAGTTATTCGTACATTCGCTACATGGTCTTACGCCGCAAATATAAAAATAATTCTGATAATGGATACGTCATAGCGTAGCCACCGTATATGTAAACAGTAACAAAGACCCAAAGTATCAAATTTATTAAAGAAAAGCTGATGGGTTATTTAAACACGATGCCTCAGATGTTAAAATGTTACAATACAGATGTAAAATGCGCTTAAATAAATAATAAATTAAAATAGGAAAGAAAAAGACCAGTCTGGGATCGCGACGCTCTAAGTAATTAAGTCATTGTTGACTGTAATGTAGGTTCGTGGCTTAATTTTTCATTTATCACTTAAATTTAATGTCATATTCACCCGGATGCACGACAATAATGAAAATATGTAGTATAAATTTTATGGCCAACGCCATCATCAAATAATTAATTCGGTAAATTAATATTAGAAAATAAATTTAAAACAAGATAAGAGGAAAAGGGTTTTATCAAACCAAGCTTTTATAATGCTTTATTTAGGGCAACAATAAAGCTTAATTTTGCAACAATAAACAATAGATACATTTAACCCTCGCCATAACGAATTGTCCAATTGTCACGACAATCAATTCGTAGTAATGAATTTGTACCATTAGAACACGAACCAGTGAACCGATTTGAAATTTTTTTCTTTAACATAAATTGTCATCGATCCTGTGTATGTGTGTCAAGTTTCAGCTCCCTAGCTTGTCGGGAAGTTGGTTTAATATTGATTACAAGATTTGGCCTAAACAAAGTAACATTGCAAGGTTAATAAAAAGCTTTTAAAAAAGACCCCCTCTCTCCAAATACGAAAATAAAAACTCTAGTAAATTCTGATAAAAAAACCCACATATTTTTCAAATAATTCAATAAAATAATGTATAAATTATCAAAAATCAGATAAAAATTAAGGTTTATTTCTGGGATATGTCCTCATTTGTGCTATTACTATAGGAGTTTTGACCGATGGGGTTTTAGCAGGATCCTACTTCAAACAAATCAAAAATCCAACAGATCGCGACCTAGTATTACCTTAGATATACAGATCGCGACAGTGTATACACAAAATTCATTTATGTGATACAAAACCCACTCAACCAAATTTTTTTGCAATTAGGAATTTTTTTAATATGTCAAATGTTTAAATCACTTATTAATTAGAAATAATTTTGAAAATTCTTAGACTAAGCGTTTCAATAAAATTAACTGATTATTGTTAAATACTTACGAATTAAAATAAATTTTATTAATTTGTAATAGTAATTAATAACTTCAGAGTAAAATGCTGCGAAATTATGGGTGAACAGTGGTGTCTTTAAGTGATGCTTCACTGCAGGGCGTATACGAAATAGTGCCTATGAATGAGTTGGTCATTTGGGTGTCTCTGAGAGAGGCTTCACTGCAGTGCACGCAGTGCTCGCAGTTACTAAAAGTCAACTTTGCCTAAATTTTACCTGGACTTTATTTTTTGTAAATTTCATTGTTGTAAAAATCTAAACTTTCATTGTTGGGATGGCAACTACCGCCTGTCATGCAATGCAGCACCACTCATTCGGTTGCCACGACAACCGATTGTTTGTTTAAACAAAATGGCGGAGAGCAATGGGGGGGGGGGGGGGGCCGGGGCCCGGGGGGGTTTTCTCAAACCACAACTTCTGTGAAGTTAAGCTACATCAGGCACGGCTAGTCAATGGATGGGCGACCATCAGTGATTGACAATCGTACTCCCCCCCTCCCCCCGCTGCTGCGACCATTATACAGCAGTCGTGAATCCAGGTCCATCCAGGGATCCAACTCGTCGGCCTCTGGCCATAGAGGCCCTGGATGGACGTATAGGATCCCAATTCGTAAAAAAAAAACGCAATGTGTCGACCAAAGTGGAACAACGAATAATCATCAAGTTTCTTCACAACGAAGGTGTGAAAGCATCTGAAATTCATCAGAGGCTTCAAAGACAGTTCACTGAGTCATGTTTGTCTCGATCATACGCTTTGCTTGGTGCCAAAAGTTTAAAGGAGGACGAGAATCCAACGGCAATAAACCTCATAAAGCAAGGCCAGCAACTGCTGTCAATGATGGCATCATCGCACGAATAAATGGGCTGATAAGGGACGACAGGTGGATTCTTGTCCGAGAATTGGCTTCAATACTGAACATGCAGTGTGGAGACCATCATCCACGATAAGCTGAAATTCAAAAAGATCTGCGACAGATAGGTCCCTAAGCTGCTCTCCGAAGATCACAAAACCACCCGGGTGGAAATCTGTTCCATGCTGCTGCAGTGATATGACAGGGAAGGTGACACCTTTCTAAGGCATGTTGTGACCACCGACGAGACATGGATTCATCACCATACTCCTGAAAGCAAGCATCTCTGTATGGAGTGGCGACACACAAACTCACCACGACCCAAGAAATTCAAGTCGGCAACGAAAGTGAAGGCGACTGTATTCTGGTACGTTAAGGGCATCATTCATGTCGATTTTCTGGAAGAACGTCAAACCATAAATGCATCCTACTATAATGACATTTTGAAAACGTCCCTGAAGTCGGCAGCGTTACTCCTTACCAGTGGTATGTGTTTTCTGCAAGACAATGCCAGACCACACACAGTCAAAATGTCTATGGACACACTGACGGAACTCAAATGGGACATCATGCCACATCTTCCATACAATCCGGGTCTCTCCCTTTGCGACTTTCACCTTTATGGACCATCGAAAGAGTTCTTGGGAGGGCAAAGGTTCTGTTACAAAGAGTTAGGGAAAAAAGCTGTCATAGGAAAAAAAATCGACATCAGCCTGAAGATTTCTACCGAACTGGTATGCAAATGCTCCCAGAACGCCGAAAAAATGTATAGGGAAGCAAGGACAGTTCTTTGAGAAATAACTGGTGTGTTTGTTTTTTTGTACTTTCCTGATTTAAAAAAAAATAAGTTCGGGTCAAATTTGAACGCCCCTCGTATATGCCAAATCTTAGCATTGAAAGCTCCAATGGTACCATAAGAACACGTACTACTAAATCAATTGTAACTAACATGAACACCAGCCACTACTTAAGTCAGCTGCATTAAGATACTTTTTCCGCCGTGCCTTATCTAATCCAGTGACGGAAAAAGAAGACAGAAATCCACTTTTCATATGAGGTCGCTAGAAGAAATTCATTCCGGGAAGAAGTGACCCCCACCATACAAAGCAAGATGAAGAAAAGCCTGACAGCCCAACTACACCTGTTGGCTGTGACAAATGAGCTTACAAGCAACACCGTTGAAGATTTCCCTGCTTGCTTCCAAGACCTCCAGAAACGTTGGCAATTGTGTATAGATAGCCAAGGGGACTTCTCTGATAGGAGCTAGCATCATTACTTGGTAAGTCCAATTTTCTATTTTTTAGGGCCTTTGTCCTGGAACTTTTCTAACAAAGGATGTATATAGCGCATTTTCCGTCTGTTTGTTTGTTTGTTACTCCATAACTTCTGAATCGGGCAACCCCCGAGACTGAAATTTTGCCCGGGGAGTGTCAAGGCTAAGTCACGTTCACGTCCGACCTCCCGTTGGCCTCCTACGCTCTTCTAATCGATATTCAGATGGCAACAATATCGAAAAAATAGGAGATATCTCACCAACAATATGCACGGACCAACAAAGCAAGGGCAAAGTTTGTGCCAACAATCGGCAAGTTTTCTTTTTATCAACAATCGGCTGTTTGTGTTTCTATGCTGCGTCAACAAGGGCTAATATTAAATGCTTGCTTTAAGGAGGCTTTAAGTTTTAAGGGGATTAATAATATGGACGGCTCAAGTTTAACGGATGCCCCACGCGGTAAAAATTTTGGGTTCCTTAAACGGAAGTTAGGAGCCTCAATTTTGGAACCCTCAAAATTTACTTTTATTTGATTTTAATAATTAAAGCTTCCTTCCATAAAATAGTTTAACCTACTTTCAATTACGTAATTAATTACCCATTAATTTTGTCTATTTTTTATAACATTCGGGGCCCTATGGTATCCCGGGACCCCACGCGGCAGCTTAGTCCGTTTACCGTTAAACCCGCCACTGTCTATATCTATAGCGTCGGTTGTTTATTTGTGATTGTAAATAAGAAATAGTGGAAAGGCCGCAGAGAAAGCAGTCCCTTCGCTCGGCGCTGTTTCGGTTTCGCCCACGCACTGTTTTGCTTCAAGTGATGAATGCCCAAGTTTGGCTTCAAGATATCGAGAGCAAAGTGCGAATGCAACAATAGATTATCAATTAGTGAATAACCTAACTCAGATTGTTGGAATTGCAGAGCACATAGACACAAACGATGGAAAAATGGAATTAGATAAGTCTAATAAATAATTTTATCAGAAAATGGAAAATTAATCAAATGTTATTTATTAGAAACAAACGATCATGTACATCCATGAAGAAAAAAAACAAGCCTCATAGAAGGAACAGAAGCCGGCTATCGAGCACCAGATGAAGAGGAGTCGGCCACGCTTCAACGCATTTTCGAAATCGTGCGAATTTTCACCAAGTGGCCAACAACTGGATTAAGGTAGTTACATCGGAGTAGATGCATTAAATCGAAACTCTCCTTGTATGCAAGATAGCCATTGCTCTAAAAGATATCCTGGTAGAGCAAACTATAACGGGTGAATATGGGTATCCATTGCATCGACGAAGTTCACCACATTAGGGCGAGATCATATCTAAAGTATGATTACATTGCCAAGAAATTATTTAGACTAGGGACGTCATTCGCGTAGAATTTTGAAATTGTTGAATATTTAGATGAACAAATGATTTTTTTAAAGTCAATTTTTTAATGATTTCTTATTCTACGAGGGTGGGCTGAAAAGTAATGCCTCCATGGCTGTAACTTTTTTTATTTTTTAACCGATTTTCAAAATTCTTTTTGTATCTGATAGTCACATTTCTCCTCTATGTAATGCACTATTCACTTTTCGACATAGTCCCCATCCCTTTCCACGCATTGTACCAACGCGTGACTAGTCGGGTGAACCCGTCGGAGAGGAATTCCGGGGTTGTCGTCGACACAAGGATTGAATGGCAGCTTTGGATCCTCTTCTGCAGCACGATAACGCCCGTCCGCACACGATCGCCACACATCAGAGGAGATTGCAGCGCCTACAGTTCAAAGATGAAAAACTGCAGTTCAAAAATGAAAGACTTTGCACCTTGCGACTTTCACCACTTCCCAAAGAGGAAAGAGCACCTTAAGGGGCATGAGTTGCGTTCTGACGACGAGGTGAAACCTGCCCTTCGGTCGTGGTGTCGACAACAACCCCGGAATTCCTCTCCGACGGGTTCACCCGAACAGTCACGCGTTGGTACAATGCGTGGAAAGGGATGGGGACTATGTCGAAACGTGAACAGTGCATTATAGAGGAGAAATGTGAGTATCAGATACAAAAAGAATTTTGAAAATCGGTTAAAAAATAAAAAAGTTACAGCCATGGAGGCATTACTTTTCAGCCTACCCTCGTATATCGGTTATTAGCAAGTTTAGAGTAAGTCCATCTGCAGTAATGAACGATACTTTTTTAAAAAATAAGAGCATTTACCATACACATTTCAAATTATTATATCTTCTCTTCCCATGGGGCGACTGTGGTAAAACAAAGCCTACATGTTGCCACAAGCTCTTCCAAACACAAGTATGTGGCGAACGAAATAGAACTACAACCACAGCCAGGGCTGAAGAAACTTCATATCAAAGTATTGTTTTATTTTCATTCTATTCCTTCTCTTTCGAAACCACATGCATTATTCTACACATATGTAGAAGTCTGATAGAATCTCAGATTTAAGAAAACATAGAGAAAACATGTTTTGTTTAATCTGTGGTAGAACTGCTAGAAGGCCATAGCTAGAGAGCGCTATGTATTGGGAGCATTTTAAAAGAATTCTTTTCGGTTTTTTCAATATGATTTTTACTGTATGAATTCTAACCTTTTTTTCATGTGTTCATTTTCACTGTATATTCACATTCAGATATTGCAAAAATTTCTTTAAAAAGGAGCCCGAGCAATGCCGGTTATATCAGCTAGTTTCAATAATATGGCGATTATAAAAAAAATTATGTGCCAAGGTTCGTATTTAAAGATTTTATAGGGACATTAAATACCCTTACACAGATTGTAGAGAAAAATTTCAGAAACAGTCGAATAGCTTTAGAACAAAGATGCTAGAGCCAAAAAAGTCAGGTCTATCTAAGGTGCGTCTCAAAAGTTTAAAGAAACATGTTTTTGTTCAAAAGAAAAAAGACTATTGAAGCTACATACAAATGCTTTTATGAGTAGCTGTACAAAGCACTTAAAAGAAACTCCTGAAAATATTACTCACGAAAACATAATAGGGGAAAATATCTTCGCATTGAATGATGGGTACAGCTGCCATTTTTTGAGGGCAAGAGGAAGGCAATCCCATACTGCTACTCATCAAAGTGCGCCGTTTTTGCCCGACTTGTTATTGTATAACGATGGTAATGAGTTGTTGCGTGTTTGGATGTATTGTATAACAATAGGATAAGTTCAGAGCCATGGCAGCCATGGGTCTCGATGCCCTCAAAAGATGGCAGATATTCATTGTTTATGTTTTGATATTTCTCCCTATAGAAATAAAAATATTCAACAAAATGAAATTTTGCGTGTCTCAAAAGTTTAAAGAACCACCCTCAGATGCTGAATGGAAACGTCCAATATGTAAATTTGCGACTGACAGGGTATTAATCTGTTGCAGGGTTAGTCATTTTTTTCAAAGAAAGCTTTTCTTCCACTCACAGTTGACCTACGACAATGCCTCGCCAATCTCAATTCACAATCGATGAAGTGGCTGAAATCTGGCGATTGAAAGCCGCGCGCAAGCACACCATGGAAGCGATAGCGTTGCGCGGCAGTGAAGCGCCCCAGAAGTGCGCAGAGTTCAAAAAACATGGCGGAAAGAAGGGGACGATCGCAAAGAAACGGACTATCTGTTGCTGACATTGTCACAATTACTGGAAGATCCACAGCAGGGGTTTATAATGGTTTGAAGAGGAGTTCATCGTGCCACCAAAAACCACGATCTGGTTGTCCCAAAGTTACCTCAACTCGCGATGACAGACTGGCAGCCACACAAAATCTTTCTGTTCGCCAGATACAGGACATGACTGGGTTAAACATATCGAAAGACACTGTACACCGGCGAATACTTGCGAGTGGGCATGTTGTCTCCAAATAAGATGAAGAAAACGCCTCTGACTGCCAAGCGCATTCAAGAAAGGCTACGTTGGACACAAGAACATATGGCCTGAAAGAGAATGGATGTCGGTGTTGTCAGTGTTGAAAAGAAGTGGAGCTTGGATGGTCCTGATGGGTGGGCATCATACAGGCACGACCTACGGCAGGAACCGAAGACCTTTTACTCAAGACAACAAGGAGGTGGTTCTGTCATGGTTTGGGGCAACTTCGCATTCAGCGGCACCACAAATTTGGCTTTCATCAGTGGAAGAGAAAATTCGCTGACATACCAAGAAACCCTTACACAGTATCTGTTCCCGTCTGTGATCATTAGTGTGGCCTGGAATTCGTGTTCCAGCAGGATAACGCCAGCATCCATACTTCACGATCAACAATGGAGTGGTTTAGAAAACAAAATATTTACGTTATGATGTGGCCCCAAAAAGTCCAGACTTGAAACCTATAGAGAATCTATGGGGAATCATGTCTCGTGCAGTTTATGCCGGCGGACGTCAATTTTCTTCGACTGATGAATTGAAAAGAGCAATTGAAGATGCATGGTACAATGTAAGACCAGAAACATTGTTCAACCTCATAAACTCAACGCCGAACAGAGTATTTGAAACAATCAAGGCAAATGGTCGTTCAATTTAAGCTGTTGTATAATTCATGCAGTGTTTTTTCAGTCGTTCTTTAAACTTTTAAGACATGCAAAACACCATTTTGTTGAATATTTTTATTTCTATTAAGTTTTCATGAATAATTTTTTCAGGAGTTTCTTTTAAATTCTTTGTACAGCCATTAATTAAAGCATTTGTATGTAAATTCAATAGTCTTTTTTCTTTTGAACAAAAACATGTTTCTTTAAACTTTTGAGGCGCACCTTATAGTATAGTGGCCATGCCCGATTGAATAAAAATACTCCCAGTATCCTTAGTCTAAGCGCTGAGAAGTTACGAACACTAACTTTTGAACCATGATAGATAGAGAAAACGTTCCATTTATAAGGATGTACACTACATGATCAAAGGAGTTGGGACACCTGTTGCTCTACCGTAAAGCCGCAAAAAGCTTCAATCAGTTGTGTGTAGGACCACCCCGAGCTGCTATCACTGCCTCCACCCTACATGGCATACTGTCCACAAATTTACGGTATGTGTCCACAGGTATTGATCTCCATTCCTCGAGGAGTGTCGTGGTCAGTTCCTGGACAGATGTAGGGCGAACCATCCTGGATCTCACACGTCGTTCCAATTCGTCCCAAAGATGTTCGATGGGGTTGAGATCAGGACTCTGGGCGGGCCAATCCAGTTCTTCAAACTACATCTTGTCAAACCAGTCGGATATGGATCTTGCTTTGTGGCAAGGCGCATTGTCGTGCTGGAAGAGGAACGGCCCGTCACCGAAGTGTTCCCACAGCGCTGGAAGTGCTCAGTTATCCAGAATGGTCCTGTAGCCATCAGCATTGAGGTTTCCGTCCACCTTGATGAGCGGGCCCAGTCCAGTCCAGGTGTTCACAGGGGTGGCCCAATCCTTTGATCATGTAGTGTAGATTATCACCGATTTAATTGAAATCCACTCTTTGCATACAGAAAAAGTATAAAACTTGTAAAACGAGGGGAAAAGTCCTAGTACGAAACATCTTCTGGAAACCTAGAATATTCACGTCTAAAACAACAAACGTATGAATTCACTCCTATTTATTATTTGCGACAATAGAACACTAAATAAAAAAATGAGGTGTGGTCGCCAGGCGACTTTTTTATAAGTAAATGTCCTGGTCCAAATACAGAAAAAAATTACACTGTCTAAAATGGCTACTTCCGATAGAAATTTTGAAAAAGTTTGTAAATAAAAGTTACTTCAAATTAGCTTCTAAACACTTTGGTATAGATTCCAAATTTTCCTATACCATCTTCTTTCGCCTATATTAGCAAAAAACTGGATTTTGACAAGAGTAAAACTGGTACTTCCGGTTTGGAATTTTGAAAAAATTTCTTGACAAAAGTTGTTTAAAATCGTAATTGTAACACTTTTCAATCCCTTCAAAATTTTCATAAACGCTATGGTTAACGAGATATTTCAAAATTTATATTTTGGCGCTGGAGTAAACTGATACTTCGGTTCACCGATTCCACTAGAAAACTAATCAGACCTTCCGAGGAAGATTATAATCTTAAGTTTCAAGTTTGGCCTCGATAGCTTTAGCCGTTTGGAAGCTTTCGTGAACTCAAACACACAGACTGACACACAGACATTTTTCAAAAACCACTTTTTCGTAATCTAGGTACCCTAAAACGTGAAGATCAGTGAAAATCTCGAGGTCGAAATTTTTCGTGATTACAATACTTCCTTATACCATGTATGAGAAAGTAATTAAACAAAACAATGACTAAATTTCAACATTTCAGAGTTTCGAAACAAAGGGAGAGAATGATGTCGAGAATGATGCACAAGTCAGTCAGCACTCGCGACGACGCATAGCTAAACAATTCAGAAGTGCTCATGGAGACGCGCTTTCGCCTATGATGGTC
>JAHWFO010003321.1:0-14550 GCA_023313115.1 Rhysida immarginata
AAAAAAATGAAAGAGGGAAATGTTGCTTAGATTTGATCCCTCTATCCCCCCCCCTCCCCAAGTTTGTACACCACCCTGTATACATAAATATGAAAAAACTATTTTTCTGCGAACGACGCCAGGTACTTCAACTAATTACTTTTATAAATGGAACGATTATGTAAGCAAAAAATTAATTGTTACGAGTAAACAAATCATGATAACGGATTATTTTGTCCAGAACACAGAATAACAATAAAAGATAAATTGTCTTTCTTAAACTGTCTATGTTTTGTCTTTCTCTGATACAGTATTACAAAACTCGGATATTACGAAACGATTTTTTGTTCCTTAGGATTTCGTATTAAACGGGTTATGGTGTATATTAAATTAAAGTGAAATTAGATCAAAGTTCAGGATCAAGTTTTCAGTATTGAGGTTTTCTATATTCTTCTTTTCTTAAGAACTAGTGGGCACAATTTTCCCTTAGTTTATTTTCTTAAATCGATCAAATTAGTTGGACACGTATCAGACCTATGTGGAAGCTCTAATGAGAAGGGACGTGTCAAGATGAAGTCAAAATTTGCACCAAAATGTTTTTCGATTCTTTTCTTCATTTTTCTGATAAACAGCAAAGTTTATACGTTAGTTTATAAAAACTTGATGAGGGGAGATCCACCAGGGGAAGGAGGTGCAGACTCCAGAAAAATAGCCCTACCAGCGCGGGGCAGCAAAAGACATGCAGGAGAGGAAGGGACTCGCGCAGTGCTTACACACTTATACTGGGAGACAAGAGAGGGCTGTTAATGTGTGTGTCATGCATGGCCCTATCAACCCGAACTGTAGCCCTATATTCATGACGCCTAAGGGATTGAACGGAATAACAATTCTACGCACGTAAATCACTACGGTCCAAAGAAGGGAAGGTTCACCTATACGGGGCAAAATAAAACTTGTCAAGTAAGTACCCCTTTTTTATCTATTCGTGTTTTCTTTGTCTTTTCCTTTTTATTCTATTTTTAAATTATTTTAAATTACACTTTAGGGTGATTTTTCCTTTTTACTTTCTTTTCAGGTAGACGGACATTCAAGGAAACGACCTGAACATTAATTGAAGTCGTCCCAAGCTAATTTCCACACGAGTGGATAAAATTAAGGGGATCAAGAGCAAGTCAACTATGGAGCCTCAAAATAAACTTAGATCTAGACATTACTTTTTCATGTTGAACTCAACTGGTCCATTCCTCCAGTGGGGGCAAGAAGGCGATCCCTGTTACGGAGCATCCAACGGCGGAAAGGCAGCGGCCGGACACAACACTAAAGACGGACTGGCAGCGGAGGCTCGAAAGTACCTTCACTGGCGACCCTTGCATCCCGAAGAAACGACGCAACGACGACTTGACGTTGGCGACAGCCGTAGCATAACTATTGACAATTGTACGGCAAGACGTTGACGAGTTACCAGCCAGCAAGATTACACAGATCCATAAAACGAGTCGATAACCCGAAGTAAGTCCATCAGTGATGAACATTTCAAATTTCATAGCCTGTAGAAAATACGATTCGCTTTCTTTTGGCAAATTTCACAGCATACTTCTTGGTTGCATAAGTTTTAAGAATGAGGACAGGGGCGTATTCAAACAATTCGTAGAACACACCACAATGGCAAACAGTCCGAAATTCGAATGCCAGGGGGACTGGAGAATTAGGCCCCACACTGGCCACAATTGTTTGTTGCACAATTAACAGTTCGTTTTTCTTGACTTCACACGTTAGTAGATTCACAAATAAAAAAAAACTATCCAATTCATTGTCTTTCCCATATTTTGCAGGGAAAGAGAATGCAGGAAAGCTGCGGCAAAATCATTTCCCCCAATTGGCACTACCGTTCGTGGGCACCAAAAGATAACGACAGCTTATTTCATCATTTTCTCAAGTAGTCCTTTTTTATCGTCCTTTTTTTACAATTATTTCTCTATTGTCTTGTCATGCCGATTAACAATATGTTCAAAAATTCCAGAACTACGTCATCCACAGGATTGTTACAATCCAAGGCAAGATTGCCGGAGGTAATAAAATGTTCGTTAACAAGAAGTTTTCTTTTGATTATTATACGTAACAATATCACCATATGATCAAAAAAATATTCAACGGAATAAAATTAGCAGTTTCAAGGGAAAATTCATTTGTTTAAAATTTATTTGAACGAGTTAAACTGGTATACCTGACCAGGGGGGGGGGGCTACAATATTTATTTATCATCAGTATAAGTAAACTAAGAGACAACCTCATTAAATACTAATTTTATTAGTACAAGAAGTTTTAACAGTAATGATATAACTCATGTTATTGATTGTGTATTTTCTTTATAGTAGCAGCTTTTGCCCTTTTAAATACGGTAAATCATTTCTTAATTTAATTTCATAGCAAGTTTGCTTTTCATACCCAGAAAATAAGTTTAGTTTTAGTATTGTCAATGCTTGGAAAGTGTCCATTGCAGACTTCTTCTAAAATCAGTTTTATTTTTTCTAATAATGCTAAAACATCTTTCACATGAAGCATTTGATTGAATGTGGAAGGGTCAATATTCCTTTGGCAATTTTTGCCAAACACCCATGCATTAACTCATTGGAGCCTGGATGTTTCAATTGTCCAAAATGAAGCCAAACCTTTTAGTGATGTCAATGGATCACACTGATATTCAATAAACTCTTCATGCAACTTATCTAGTGTCCATTGCCTTGAATGCAGCAAGGATGGAATTTATTCACATATAATTTCTAAAGAAACAATTAGTTCACATATAATTTTAGTTCTTTATGTCTAGGAACATCAATAACCTTTGAATTCATTAAGACTTTTTCATGTATAGGAAATTTATTAATGATATATCTACAACTGGCGATATAAAACTATTTTACATCTGAAAAGAGTATCTCTTTGTCGTGTGAATTTAAAATTTTAATTTACTTAGAACATTCATCGCCAATATAGGGTAGATGTACCAGTAATTGACAGTTTAAGACACTACTGTGAAACGAAATCGTGTACATAAATCAAATTGCATTTTGAAACTTTTCTAGTTATACCATTAAATTGTAAATATAATGCAGAATGTGCCAATCCCTAAACAATTATTATATCTTTAAAAGCTATTAAGTTATTAAATTTTTTCCTAACTAATGCATGAATCACCAGTAGTTGACAGTTAATGCACCAGAAGTTGACAGGCAGTTTCACCAGTAATGGACGATGTCCACGTTAGAAACTGCACATGCGCAGTTGTTTTACTGATCTCTGGTGGCTTATTTTGAAAGTGATCAACCGGGTCACCATATGCGCTACCGACACTGAAAACTGGAGTTACCTCACAAAATATTCATCGCTGATAACTCTTATACATTAATTTCTTTTTCTTGGCTTAGTTTTCCACAGCAAGATTCTCTATTTGCATTTCTAGCCTTTGTTCGTTAAGAAGAATTTAATGCAAGCTCAAGCTAAAAAAAATTTAAATAAATCAAATTTGAAAATAAGAAATTAAACATTCATGACATTTATAAAGTTCATTAATTTCTTTTTTTTTGTTTTTTTACCAAATTTTATAATTAGCCTTTTGATTATAAGATGTTGCATAGTTATTAAACATAAGATATACATTATAATAAATACTAGAAATGAAGATTAAAAATTAACAGTATATGTATTTTGGGAGTGTATAAATGAATTTTAAATGAATTTATATAGCGTACTCAAATCGATTTAATCCACTGAAGAAAGGGGTAGCATATTCTCGAAAGGTGGAGGCATTTTCCCATCCATTTTCTATTTGTAATTATGATATGCTTGAAATGTTTCTGCAGTTTAATTTTTATCTTCTCTTTGAATATAACAGGATGCAATTTTTTTTAACCAAATCAATTTATAAATTTTTATTAACTAATGGGTAGCATATTGCCGAAATGTTTATAGTCTTTTAATGTTAATCTTATACGTAATTTACACTTCAACTCTTCATAAATTATTATATTTCAATCTGAAAGCTGTCGTGAAATTAATGGATAAAATATGTAAAAATTAAAACTATTCCATCAAAGTGGAAATAAAAGCTGCAGTAAATATATAATTATTTTGATCTTTCAGAAAACAATGCCATTTGGTATACGCAGTGCTGATCCGGAATGAGAGTTGACAATATTGGTACTAGAGGGCGTGCGAGTTACGTGGAGATCGTCCATTGACAATACACTCTAACCAGTTTAATACGAAATCCTACGGAACCAAAAATCTTTTCGTTATATCCGAGTTTCGTAATATCAGAGAAAGACAAAAAATAGACAATTTTTATCTTTTATTGTTATTCTGTGTTCTGGACAAAATAATCCGTTATCATGGTTTGTTTACTCTTAACAATTAATTTTTTGCTTACATAATCGTTCCATTTATAAAAGTAATTTAACAATTCATCAAAAGCATCATCTTGGGATAAGAAAAACGATCGGTATGCGCACGCATCCTTTAAGAAAATACACTAAAAATAAAAAAAGTTGCACGTTTGCATGCTCAATTTCTTAGGAAAATTTTTTATTTGCGTGCCTCGATTAGATTTATTAATGCATGGCTGAAATGGAGTAGCCGAAAGTATCGGATGTTCAAAAAGTTTCGGCCATCGAATTTTCGATGCTTTTGCACCATCGATGTTTCATTTCGATTTTCTTAAACCCTTTGGAAATCATTATCTATTGATATTGAATAAGTGTTTATGTTAATGTATTATAATGAAAGAACACATACATATACTAGGACATTTATTATTTCCAAACAATGTATGGACTTAGAAATTACAAAAAGTTGATGTTTTGCAGTTTAACAATTATGACGTTTGGTTGCTGATTAAACATTGATGTTAGTCTTTCTGACGTCACCTATCAAAATTTCTAACGTTTATTAAGTCAAAAAAATTATCACCGTATACTGTTTAACTTATAAAAGCAAATTATCCGTATTTGTCGCTTTTGTAAAGAGTTTCACAGTATAAAATTCAAACGATCTCTTCATATTTTCATCCGATCACATTGTTATCCAGGGCAGACGCCATAGTTGGCAATGGTTTCGGGAATAGCAATGGCAGTGGAAGTTCTTAAAAAATTAATCTCTGCGTAATTTCTTACGTTAATAAACAATTCTGAATTGTAATATTAAAAATATTCGTTTAAAAATAAAGGATGTGATCATTTTTACATGTTTATTATGGAAAATTGCTGATCTTATACTTAGGCTAAAAACTGAGAGTTTTTAACGGCCGCTCCCCTATCGGGATGAGGGGGAGGAGAGACCAAATTTTTTTCTCCAAATCTGCGAAAAAACCTCGTATTTTATTTAGAAAACCTTGTTTTAGACAAAAAAAAAAAATTGCCAACATTTTTTGTAATAACCGTATTTTTACAAAAAAATGTTTGTATTATTGGGGCAATTTTACATGTAAATTACATCGATGGGGTCGGGCCAGAGAATAATTTCGTATTAAACGAGATTTTGTATTAAGAGAGTTCGTAATAAGCAGGTTAGAGTGTACATGTATTTTAATTGCACATTTTTATTATGTTTTTACAAAAAAAAAATTGACAACATTCAAAAGTAGCTGAAATCAAGCATTTTTAAGAATGTGTAAAGTATTTAACATTAACTAAAATTGTGCTTCTTAAAACTTTTTAAAGTTGTTCATTTAGATCATTTATTTTCTCCTTTTAAATAATAAATAAAATCAGTCACTCCCATATAGAGTGCAAGGACCATAGAAAATGAAGGTCTTTTACTGTAGTGCAATATCATCAGATCTTGGCCAACAAATTGTTCATAAAAAAAAACTTGATTTTTGACAATTGTTCTCCTACTTGCAAAATTCACCCTATGCTATTTCTTATTATAGTCAACAGAATAGTAGTTTTCTTCTTGTAAGATAACTTATCCTGAGGCTATCTGTTGATCGTCTCTGTGACAAGATTCAGGACCAACAAAAAGAATCAGCGAATAGGGCCTAGAAGATTTATGTCAATGTGGGTAATCTAGAAATTGACAGTCAAGTTCCTATAATTGATACAGCTAAGTCAATTACTGGAAATTAAGAAATTACACTTAAAACCATGATGTTTCCTTTATTATTACCCTACTTTCTATATCACATTAGTATATTTTTGTTCATTTTTCTTTTAAACACAGAAATTATCATTAATTGACAGGTTATGTCAATTACTAGTGACATTACATACCTGTGTTCTAGTAGTTGACGGTGGATTAAAACAGTTAACACATTGGTCATCTGAAATTCTGTTACTACTAGAAGTATTGTCCACTGATCACACAAAAAGATTCACGCAAAATTAATAACAAATATTGCATAACATTCATGAAATAAGTTCAAGTAATCAAACCCTCGCATAGTGGTTTTTTTTGACTCGGCAAGGCACTGAACAATCAGCATGTGTTTGCGGCCACAATGGGGAGCAAAGTTCCTAGTTTTTTGCTGTTCTGGAAAGCCTAATACATTGTTAAAGCGAGGTGGCAACACCAGTCCCTTTTCTTGCCATGTTATTTTATTAAAAGCCTTTAAATTGTCAACTACTGGTACATCTACCCTATAATTCAGATAAATTTTTGTGGTATTTATTTTCCTCAAAAGGCACTTTTCTAGCATCACTGAATTTTTCAAGTGCACCTGGCTTTATAAATCGTATTTGTAGTCTTTGCAATAATGAAATAATGACAGCATGCACCTTGTGGATGAGAGGACCTTCTGACTAGCAATATCACATTAGCAGTTTCAAAAACACTGATAACATTTTTTAAAAAAGCACAGTAACCCTTGGTTCGAGGGTCCATAATATGCATGTAATTAACAATTCTTAAATTTCTGCCATTAACAACACTTTCAAAGGCACAAAGTAGCAGCATATTGAGAGAGTTGGCAGCTCTGCACACATTGGATGCTATCGCAGGTGATATCAGTTAGTTGTCAAGGCATAACAATGGATTCTGAATATGAAAACAAGACCGATACTGACAACAGTGATTTTGCTAACAGTAACAGCAATGTACAGGAGCTGTTAGCAAAATTAAATGCTACTGAAACTTCTGCTATATATAGCGCTATGCATTAAACTGTTGATATGCAGGGGTAGAAATTAACTACCGTATTTTTTCGAATATAGGCCGCGGCTCTAAACCCCAAAAAATCGAAAATTTCGGGAGTACGGCCAAAAGTGGGTGTGGCCTGAAAAATAAATTTTTTTCTGAAAAAATCATTTTCGGTAATTTTGGATAGAACAAAAAAAAAAGATCGAGCTACTTCGTTTTAGCGTCCCATAGTATATTACATAGTAATTTCATTATTTATATATCTAAATTATTTTAAAATATTTAATGAAACTTTTATAAATTTATTAATGAAATGTGTGGAAATAATTATAGTAATTTGATTTTAATGAGCGAGTATAACTTTTATTTCATCAGCGGCGGCCATGGCTCTATCAACGAAGTGCCGACCAATACGCAATAGAGCATTCTATGACATCACAACACCTTGGAGTAGAGTGGGCAGCAATCGCCGACAATAGCTTTTAACAAGTGAATTTCATAATAATTTATGAATGAAAATGTATGTGACTGGTTAATTATTCTTCTGAAGGGTTAGAATATTAATTTCACTGTTAGAAAATGATTCAACAAAGACTGGATAATTTAAAGCCATCAACTCAAATCGACCGTGTTTTTATCGGATTATTTTTGTCGATCTATGATGGATTGTATTGGCTATCGACCAAAAATTATTCCGCTATTAAAAAAAACAAAAAACTCATCTACAACTGTGAAATCGGGAGCAGTTTTTTTTTCTTTTTTTTGGTGGTGGGAAGGGCTAATCTTTATTAATACAAGAAAGAAATTCAACTCTATTTATCGTACGAGACAATTGTACTTATTTTATACAAAATTTATAGTAAAATAGAATCGAATTGTAGTTAGTTTTTTTTTCTTTTATATATCTATTAATTAATACCCCCCCTCCCCAACTGAAATGAGGAGTACCGTCAATAACGCCGTAAGCGTAATGATTTTGGTCGATAGCCAATACAATCCATCTATATTATGTCTATTTTCTCTTATATTTGCTTCCTATATTTTGGTGAGGGGGCTAGTTGAAGTGCGGCGCTTGTGCTCAAGTGCTGTAGGCTAGCAGTGAAGCGCATGTGGGTTCCCGGTTGAGGCTTGGTGCGCATAGGCGAGTGTGTTGCTTTAGGCAGTGTTGCCGCATAAGGGAGCCGGCCACCTGGAAGGGTTTCAGTGATTCCCCCTTCTTTGCATACAAAAAGGAATCACAGGGCATCGGTGGACGCTGATTGTTGGTCAATAAAAGGGGGCTGTCTCCGCCAAGCGACCCCATGTAGAGGCCCTGTTGTCTTTCCTGCGCAAGACTAGTCACTGACACAGAGTGCAACAATTTGTGAACAGGCGTGGTGCTGTATTCTGTGACAATTTGGTGGGCTGCTCTTAAAAGTCTGAGAGGCTTATGCTAATCTAGATGTCAGGATGTGTCGCGGATTGTATAAGCTAGTTTAGAATATTTTAATAAATGCGCATTTAAGTAAGCTTAACTTCCGATTGTTGCTGTAAAGAGGGGCCCCTCCAGCCATTTCCTTTGAACACATAGGGAGTAAGCTGCATTCAGTGTTGCTTTATGATTATTTGGTTTATTTATGCAAGAATAAAGATCTGTGTTGTTTTTTTTTTAAATTAAAATGATTGATTTGTGTTTATTCGACCGACCCGATTATCCGCCTCGAACCCCTAACAAGTGCCCCTAGCCAATAGTTGGGATTCTTTAGGTACCATCCACAGGTGGGAAGGGGGTACCTCGTCACAATATTAATCATTTTTAATTAAATTTGGATCTTTGGGCAAATGGAAACAGGAAACATTTTTATCTTTTGTATTAAATTTTATATTGATTGTAAGTAGGAATTCAATGATCGTAAGTGGGAATTGCGCATGATGGTATTTTGCTGCGTAAAAGCACTATTCCCCATAATAATTTTTAACGATTGGTCCTTGTGACGTCATGAAGCTGTCAATATTTCAATTACCAACACCAGATGGCGCGACACGTCAGTTTTCCTCTCAAATAGCACTACCTGTATTCTTTATATTTTGACACAACCTTAATTAAAAGTTGGCATTTTAATTTTTTAAATGTAGCTACTTATGCGGGAGGGGTGCCTCTATTAATCAGTTGCCATTTCAAATTTCGGGGAAAATAATCAGCTTAAAAAGAGCTAGCTTATATTAATCTTATAATTTCTATAATTAACTTTCATAGCCCTCCAAACAGGCTATATGAATTAGGAGAATTATAAAATTAGCTAATTTCCAATAATTAAATCGTAATAATCGTCACCGATTTTGCTTTTGTTGGGAAAAATCCCCAACTGGAAGTCATTGTCTAAATCTTCATCTTGCCGAGTTGTAGAGAGACTTCTGTATATTATAAATACTCAAAATGTTCACAGTGATTGGGTACTTTCGATGAACAGGCAACAACTTAGTCCAACCTGTGCCAGATTAACCCTTTCACTGTGTAATTAAATTTCATTTTCATTTAAAATAAGTACACTCAACAGAATACACAAAATTAAATTAATGTAATTGAAAGAACCCCTCTAACTTTAGCATGCATTTAATTATCACTGGAAGATTGTGGCATTACAGTATCTTAAGCTTAATTAAATCTAGAAAAGTGCTACAAAATACATACATATAACAACTGCTCTAGATTCCATCGTCTTTAGATTATCATTCACAGCAAGGACATTGAAAGTTCTTGGCTGAACATCACCACTTTCCACTAAATAAGGAGGGACATCGTCCATTAATGGGAGCCACATGTTGAATTCAGCAACCCAATTTTGTATAGTATTAATAGGAACAATTATTAAAACTTTTTTGGCATCAGTATGTCGAAGAAAGACATCAACAAAGGATATAACCTAGAAATATAAATATACTTAATATAAATAAAATTATCCATTTCATAAGCATAATAATAAAGTTTAAACTTCAAAAAATTATATTACATTAAATTAAAAAAACTCCACAGATCCAATTTCTTCATTATTAATACGAGGTGCGTTCAAGTTATAAGGTCTCCAAATTTTTTTCTCTGCATTGAGAGGAAGTAGAAAGATACGGATGCTTTTAAAATTTTGCGGGAAATATTTCGTCTTTACTAACATAGATGGTAGCACTATACTGTGAACGGCGTGAATACCATGAACGGCAATGCGCACGATGTTTCATATACTTAAAATGGCGAAGTTTAGTTTACAAGATCAACGTATAATAATTCGTTTTCTGCACTTGCGGGGTGAAACGCCCATCGAAATTCATCGCCCATTGAGTGAGATATGCGATGAAGGCGTTATGAATGTTAAAAATGTGCGTTCATGAGTGCGAAAGTTTAAAGAAGGTCGAGAATCATGTGAGAATGAACTAAAGCAGCCGGACGGAAGCCATGATTGCTCGTGTGGAACAAGTGGTTATGGAAGACCTTCGCTTAGGTGTGCGTGATATTGACACTACACTTGGCATTTCCGTGGGGTCTGTGGAGTCCATTTTCCATGATGAGCTGAAAATGCAGAAAGTTTCTTCAAGGTGGGTCCCAGGAATGCTGACTGACGAACACAAGTCTGCGCGGGTGGCAATTTCTCAGCTGATGTGGACACGTGATGCAGGAATGAATGGTGCATTCTTTTCATCAGTTGTGACGATGGACGAGATATGGATTCCATTTTTTAACCCCGAAACGAAACGCCAATTTTCACAATAGAAACACACTGATTCACTGCCATCGAAAAAATTTCAAGTCACAGCCTCTGCTGAGAAAATTATGGTGGCCATGTTTTGGGACAGCGAAGGCGTAATCCTCATGCATTGTGTTCCAAAGGGTACAACCGTTACAGCCGATTCATACGAAAATGTTTTGAGAACCAAATTCCTTCCAGCATTGCATGAGAAATGACCAAACACGGCTGGATGGGTGCTTTTTCATCAAGACAACGCCCCTGCTCATCGGGCACTCCTAACTCAGCAGTTTCTTCAAAGTAACAACTTTGAGGTGGTTTCCCATGCTCCATAATCACCAGACCTCGCATCTAGCGATTTCTGGCTTTTTCCAATCATGAAGGACACTTGTTTCCCAACCAAGCTGCCGTTGCTTCAGCGATTTACCAGTGGGCAAAACATACCCCTAAAGAAGAGTTCTCAGCATGGAATCAAGGCACCGCCGTTGTGAAAAATGTGTTCGACTTCACGGTGATTATGTCGAGAAGTAAGAGTAGTTACAACTTTCTGGGTTAAGTATTTTGTCAGAAAAATATTTGGAGACCTTAGAACTTGAACGCACTTCGTATTAGTGAAAACTGGGTTCAAATTGCAACAACATTAATTTTATTACTAATACTCGTTTCGGTGTTTAAACCATCGTCAGTTATGTTACAAGATTTAAATTTGAGCAATTTATATATGAAGGGTGGGCTAGGCTCCACATCATTTCCTGGATGGTGAAGGTGTTAATTGTGCCCATATGGGCCTTCTTTCACTCCAGTCAATCTCGGGAGTGAGGAGAGTAACAACAAGCAATTGGAAAGGAAAAAAAACTTCGAATACAAGTCTCAGTAAATATTATAAACACAATTAAATATACAAATTAATTAAACAATGAATTTAAAAGACATTGTTTGGCTACAAAATAATATTTGAAGCTAAGTTGATATGCAGATAAATGATTAAAATGGAATAACTTATAAATAAATAAATAAAGAAATAAATAAATAAATAAATAAATAAATAAATAATGATAAAAATAATAATAAAAATTATTATTATTAAAAATTGCAGGGGTCTATAATTATACAGATCTCTAATAAATCCTTACAAAACTATGTACCTTTGATGAGTAGGCATTCCAAACTTTAGGAATACATTGAGTGCCATATATTACTGTTGTCATAATAATAATAATAATAATAATAATAATAATAATAATAATAATTGTAGCAGCAAAAGGGGAATACCCCGCCAGATACTCCGGAGGGGAGAGCCCCACTTTGCTCCCCAACAGGCTAAATGCCCAAAACGGGGTTAATGAAAAACACATAAACGAAAAAAAAACAAAAAACAATTAATAATTAACTACTATGAACAACACAAAAATTAAGAATTAAAAACTAACAGGTAAGAAGAGAGAAAAAAAACAAACTAGGAAAATAAATTTAAATGCAGACCCTCAGCACGGGAAAGGTCTATGTCATTAAAACATTCCACGTAATTTTTGACTAGTTTAGAAATGGGATTAACCCGAGAAAGAGACGATTTCCAAGTAATAGTGGGAATTAAGGTAAACCCCCTACGGGCCCTACGTAAAGTGGTAAAATTGAACTCAAGATACAAAGATGAAACACAAATTTTATGAAAATAAATACTAACTAAAAGATTAAATAAAACAATATAAATAATGCGATAAACGCTAAAAATTGACAATTGGTCAAGACCAGTTTTATTTTTTGAATAGATCAAGACTTGTGCATTTGCGTTGAATTTTGTTGAGGATTTGAAAATTGCCCCCAAACCAAACCCAAATCAATAAATAATCTTAGGGACAACAAAGGCCTTACATAAAATATCGAGTGTTCCTGTGCCCATAAAAAAAACCCAGATACTCTTTTAATCAGTCCCAGGAGGCGAGATATATCTAAATACAAGGAATTCACGTGCTCATTAAAAGAGAGATTACACGACAATATGACTCCAAGGTTCTTAACCAACTTGGCTCTAAAAAGTACCTTGTTCTGAAGGTGATAGCCATAATTAAAAGGGGCCGTAGATCTATTAAACAAAATGACAATTGACTTCTCAGGATTCAGTAATAGGCCATTTGAACAAGCCCACTGATACACAGATGACAGGGCAGATTGGAGCCTAGAGCAATCCCCCCCCAACCATTGATATCTAAAAACAGCTTAACATCGTCGGCGTAAAGAAGAATTCGAACCTTGTGATCCTTAAGAGCAGAGGGCAAATCCGCGACAAAGATGTTAAACAACAGCGAACCAAGGGGTGAGCCTTAAGACACACCGCTTTTGATGGAAAAAGCCACATCAAAATGCTTAATAATAATAATAATAATAATAATAATAATAATAATAATAATAATAATAATAACCCTCTTGTGGTCCTACGTCCACGTCGTGTGAGGGGAACAACATCTTAGAGGGATGGCCCTGGTTAACAGGTCTGATCTACTCTATCCTTAGATTAATCTTGAGGGTCCAGATGACCCAATAGGGCTGATGAGCTGATTACATCAACCAAGGGCCTGCTGATGATGGAGATGGCTAACAGGACCACCTATTTATTGGTGATCACTATGATTAGTGCTAGTGCGTTATCTGATACCGGCTCAGACGTCACCCGGGTTACCAAGCTCGTGGGTTAGGCAGAGGCTCACATTCGAAAAACATACCACAATCTCCCAGGGCCACTGGTGGCGAAAGCAGCACCAAACCTTGTTCGGCAACTTCAATGCCGCAACCTGTTCCTAGTATTTCAAGAGCTTCTTTGCCCTTTACCACAAAGGCAGGCAAGCCACGCCAACACATGAAATGGACCAATGACATAAACTATTGTTATTAACTTTATATAATATTCTACAAGTTTATATTTATTTCGTACAAAAAGAAAATAAGAGAAAGAATATAATAATAATATTTATTGTACATTAGTATATTGTATTTTTAAATTATAACTCATGAATGTTTTAAACTAAATAATAATTAATTACATTATACATTTACTTATGTTAACAATGAATAAGTGTTCACGAGAATAATTAATCACTTGAACACATTGTTGTAGATAGAAAGATACAGAAGTGAAAAATACTTCATTCACGATGGAAGTGACAATATGTACTTCCAGTATATTTATGATAAAATTTTGCAATCCATATATTTACATTAAACTTTTATATAAAACTTCAATTAGAAATCTCCTACCTATTCATTTATAAAAGATCATGCAGAACCAGAAGTAATTTACCACGTCGAAAACAAATGATGCCGACCTAGCCCTAACCACGAAAACATGTTCGTTTTTCAACCTTCCCAGTAGGCCTACCCGTTGAAATAAAGTTCATGATTCAATAGATTTTTGAACCATCGCTCTGCGGACACCAACAAGCATTTTATCATGCGAGCCTACTAGGCAGTCACTAACTTGGAAACTGACACTACAGCTTACAGACAACGCTTATAAAATACTTTCAAAGAGACATATCCTCACATCACAGTCACTGAACAACGTATTGCAGATCAGCGTCGCACAATTGTTATGAACAATTTAATACCCTTACCCACGCTACAGAAAATAAAGCAAGAAGTTGCACAACAGCTACAAGAACACGAGCCATCTACACAAACCCACACTCAACATACAGAATCAAACACTAACATCGACATCACTAATGAA